>JAUEJL010119826.1:0-11925 GCA_032274825.1 Drosophyllum lusitanicum | reverse complement strand
CCCTCTTTTCCTCCCTACTAACCTCTCAGCCCCCTCCCTTTTTTTTGTCTCTCGTTCCCTCAGCCAACCATCGCCTCACATCCTCCTTGTGAGAAGTTCGTCACCGGCACCCACCATCTCCCCCTCTCCATATCAACCACTACCAACAACCCTTTCACTCCCTCAATCTCTCTTCCTTAACCATCAGTGGCCTTACACCATCGATGTCACCATCTGTTTGGCGCTTCCCATCACCACCATCGTGTGCCATAGTCACCGTCACCAACGACAAAGCCACCAAGGTGCACCATGATTGCCAAGAAATCACACATCTCTCTCTAATTGTCTGTTTGTGTGTTTAGATTTAGGGTTTATGGGATTGGATTTTGTGTGTATTTTAACCGTTTATGGTTTCGATTTGCGTAGTGGGTGTTTGATTTGGGTCGTTGGTTTGGTTTCTAGCGGTGGTAGGAAATGGTTGCTAGTTTTAGGCGTTTTCATGTGGCAGCAATAGGTGTTTTCAAGTGGTACGTTTTGATTTGGTTTGTGTTTGATTTCGGTGATGGATTTCAATTGTTCTTGGTAGGTCTCGACTTTCTTGTGGTGGTAGGAGGCGTTTGGTGGTTCCAAGTGGTGGTTGTTGGTGATGATGGTATACGGTGGTGGGTGGGTGCAAAACCCCTTGAAAACCTAACCAATTGTAGCCAAGGGTCATAGGGGGAGGGTAGGGATTGATGGTTATAGAGGAGAGGGTGGTGGCCAGAAACACGAAAGAAGAAAAAGGGAGGAGGGTAGGGGTGATGGTTTGAGAATGGATTTTGATATTTTTCTAAGAGAGGTGATATATCCTGTTTTAAACACCCCTCCACTTACAATAAATTAAATGGAAAAAACATATGGAATTTTAGTCAATCCGATTAGCTTAATCAAAAGTCTAAAACCTTTCTCTTTGTTCTTTCCCAAGAAGGGTTCTTCCCCAATCCTAACTCCTAAGTCTCTCTCTATACACACACGTACATACTATATACATAGACATTCATACATATTTGTCGCTTGCAGTTCTATACATACACATACATAGATAGGGACATACACATAGGTGTTCAACTAGCTAAACGACACACATAAAACATAGAGAATTGCATCAAATACTAATGTACTATATCCATATGTTTTTTTAGTTATATTTTACATATATTAATGTATTTTGTTGACATTAATTTTATAAAACGCTACATGCTTTTAATTCTTTTTAAAAACTTATACTAAAAAAACGTTGGAAATTACACAAGCTTTTTTAGAAAATTTATTTGATTAAAAATCTAATCAAATGCTATAAAAATCATTTAATGTTCAAACCGTCGCTTAATCGTCGCCAAAGCGTCAGTAAATTCCGTTGATGATCCATCGCTAACTTTTCATCTCTAATATGTCGCTGATCTCCAACCTTTTTGGCTAAAAATCTAAGGTTGCGTTTACTTCCAGAAAAATCCTTCATTTTCCAGAAAATTTTTCTGATAAAACTGAAAATTAGAAAATATGTTTAGTTGCACATTTTTCCAAAAAACAGAAAACTCCATCACTTTTCTCATTTTCCCAAACTCCTCAATTTTTTCAAACTCTTATACTTTTTCAAACAATTTTTTCAAAAAAAATACTCCAACCAAACATGTTTTCCTTTTTTTTTCTGAAAAATAAAAACTCCACCCCTTTATCTAAACACGTTTTCTATTTTTTTTTCAGAAAATGAAAAATCTATCATTTTTTACAGAAAACGAAAAACATAAAAATTTTCTCCTATAAACACAAATGAATCTTTCCTTAGGAGAAATATAGAGTGTCCTACATGTTTATGCCGAATTTTCTTAACATAATATACTTTTAACATTTTCTCTACACACTACTATATAAGTTTTTGTACTTTTTCCTCCTTTTTTCTCTCTTAATCAAAAGCCAAGTATAGCCTAACTCAACTAACCTAATATTTTCCCTCCCTTACTCTCTCTTACAAAAAAAAAAAAAGAAAATGAAATGAGGCTGGTGAGGTCGAGTTGGGGAAACCGACCTCCTAACCCGAAGAAGGAGGGGGCGTAAGGGTCAAGCCGAGGCAACCCAATGAAGCCCAAGCAAGCCGAGTGCCTTTCAGGTTGACCGCTACGGTCAGTCTTAGGCATTAGAGCACTAGGACTGGCACTAGCATCATGTCATTATGGCGTCGATCATGGTGTGATGCCACTCCGAGAGTAGCAAGCCGTGCTGGTTGCTTCACTTTGAGAAACATTATGACATGAGGCCACTCCGAGAGTAGCAAGCCGTACTGGTTGCTTCACTTTGAGAAACATTATGACATGAAGAGAGCTCATGGGAATGTATATATGTGTGACGTGATTGATCTCCGATCTCATCCATCATAACAAAAAAGAAGGGTCGATGTGTATTGTGCCAGTGACGTAACATTAATGAGATATATAACGGGGTTAATTAGTATTCTCATATTCTTAAGAAGTTAGGCAATAAATTAACTTTTTTTTTATTTTTCTCTTTATTCTTGTTTTTGGTTCTATTTTTGTATGATCTGTGTTGAGGCTATAGCCTCAGCCTCTCTCACTCTCTCATGGGTGGGTGATGGAATTTAAAGAGGGAAAATTAAACGGTTAAAATTGATTTTCACGGTATTTACAATAAAAATGGTTCTTAAATTAACTTTTTCATATATATATAGGGGAGGGTTCAAACGAGAACTGTTTTTCGGACGAGAACTGCGATAACCAATCTTAGTCATTCAAGTGGTAAGTGGAATTCATGGATGAAGAGCGTGGGGGGATTGAGTATGGCAGCAAGGTGCATGTAAGGAATTCATGGGTGGGCAATCCAATTAAAGGAGGGGGAATTTGATGGTTAAGATTAGTTCTTACAGTTCTCGTACGAAAAACAGTTCTTGTTTGACACTATTTCATGTCTTAAATAGTTTGACACTATTTCATGGTTTTTGATAATATTAAAAAAAGTTACTAAATACATCTATAAAATGTCTAAAATCATGATTTTACTATTAACATTTTAAAACTAAGTATATAAAATATAAGATTAGATGAACAATATAATGGATTAAAGTTGGTTCTTATTTTACAAAAGTTTAAATTGAACATTCAAAAATGCGTTTTATTTACATTATTAATTTCATTATAAAAATTTGTAAATTCGATACATACAATAGCAAAACGTGACATTTTTAAACATTTATCAACTTTTACGTTTTGCTATTATATGTATTAAACTTTTAAAGTTATCTATTAATATATTGATTTATCAAAACTTACCTTTTACTGTATCAAACCCTCAAAGTTTATTTATCAAACTTTACATATTTTGTTATTTTATGTATCCAAATTTTCAAACTCGATACACCAAAATATATGTTTTAAAGGTTCAATACGTTAAAAGGTAAATTTAAAAGTTGAATACATATAAAAAGCTGTAAAGTTAAATATATTTTTGTGCACTAAACTCTTGACGTAAATGTATTAACACTCATTATTTATTTACACACACATATCATCCAATCATACATCAACAACCGAAATGACGTGGATGTGGATGACAATATTATGTTGAAAGTATATTATATTGATTATATATATTTTTGAGAGAATTTCATCTATATCCTTTTAAACTTTGCATATTACATATATATTTTTACAAACTTTGAAACTAAATATATATATCCTTAGAAAACCTAAAAACTCTCATATATATCCAATCACTTATTTTAGTTATAATTAAACTATTTAAAAAATTATCTTTAAATTAATTTATCTTTATCTAAAAACAATTAATATATAATTTTACAAAAATGCCCTTTAACTTAAAACTCCATAATCAAACTGAAGCACCAAGTCACCAACATTTGCCATCAATTTTTTAATATCTAGTTTCCCTTCATTTAAATGACAGAATCAATTACAATAAGTGCTCAATTACAAACTCATTAAGCATCAAACTCACATATTGGAATTTCAAATTTTACACAGCTATGTCGACTTGTTTCAGCAAGGATGCAACCATAACACACACTAACACCTTGTTTTTTATTCATGTCCTCGTTCAAACCATCCAAAAAGTGTACATATATCAGCTCCTTGCATTAAATTTTTGGGTTTATTTCACAAAATAGTAATCAAGTTTGAAAACTGTTTTATCAAGGTCATCCGGGGGAAATTTCACAATGTGAAATAAAGGGAAGAGTGACCTTGATGAAACAGTTTTCAAACTTTGTTACTATTCTGTGAATTTTCCATACAACTTTCACCCACAAAATCACAACACAATGGCCTTCATATATACATAAAACAATTATTAATTTCCAGTTTCAACAACAAAGATAAAAATTAAAAAACAGAGGAAAAAACCAAAATACTCACAAATAGACATAGAGACAAATTAAATAAAAAATAGATGAATCAAACTTACTTTAACTCAAGAGATATGTAAATCGGTCTCATCAAAGCCTATAATGTTATGAACGAAGTATTGTGTATTTTAGTCTCAGATTAAGTACACAATAACAAATGTTTGTAAAGGGGAGATTGAATACAAACTTAAGCTATTTTAAATTTAATACACATACTAATACTTTTAATATAATTTTTATTGATATAAGTCAAGAATTACATGTACAAGGAAGCTAAAATTTCAAATACAATAAAAGATGACAACAAATTTGTCTAACACATAGACGTGCTACTCGAAGACAACTAATGTCTAGAAATTTCAACACATGAACACGTTTTCTACACTTTGCTAACTCTAAAACTTGTTTTGCTTAAAAGTTTGAGATTGTTATTTGAGAGAGATTCAAGTGAGTGTATTGGCGAGGATGCATGTGTATATATAGAAGATTCGGCAGCAACCGGTGAAAATTGTTGGAGATAAGATGGTATAAAGAAAATAATATTTTAATCATAAAGTGAGTGGGTGAAAAAGTAATATTATTTTAATCGGGTTCCCAATAAAATAACAATACTTTTTGAATAGTACACCTCACTAACTATATTATATTATTATTTACCATACTTTTTGCCTTGTAAATACCAACTTCCCTTTCCATGCTTAGAACTTTAATCAATTGTCATGCTTTTTTAGATTTGACTTTACCAAAGATGATATTGCCGACCATGCTTTAGTACTTTATAAAATCTTCAAGATCTTTTTTCAAAGATAACTTTATCCTTTTCTAGAGGCTAAAGTTCTATCATTTTTGTCCCACTTAGTAATACAAAAAGTGCAAATACTTTTACAAAACAAAGAACTAGGGCATAAATGAACAACACATATTCAGCCTTTGACTTAGAACAATTACATTCGATATAGAGTATACTGAAAAACAATATAAGTCAAATTCAGGACTCAGCTAAGTACAAGAGAGATATAAATAGTTATCTCAGCCTAAGTGTTGGACACATAGTAGATCAAGGCTATGCTCAGCTGATAACAGATTACTTAGTTGATCATGAGGTGCTCAGCTGATCAACTTGAGACTAGAGGCATAAACTTATTAACCTATACGATCAGTTGACCAGAGTTGTTTAACTGATCATTTAGAGTGATGAGTTTATTAAAAACAATTCTAAGTGTTGAAGGGTATGATCAAATTGTTCCTTAGCTGACAGTCTTGGTCACTTAGCTGACAGATGAATTCACTCAGCTGATAGGAAGACTTACATCAGCTGATGGTTTTCTACACTGGGTGGTTCTTAGCTGATCTTAGTTGTAGGCTCCAGCTGATACTTAATACTTAAAAAGTCTTCAACTGATACTCTATACTTAGCAAATTTCAAGTCAGAATCTTAACAACACATATTAAGATTAATTCTTAGTCTTTTTGAATTTCTGGTTTTGTTATCATCAAATCCTATGTATTTCAATAGACGGACTTGATTATTGGGTTGAAATGATTATCTTCCCAGCCAATAGATTAAAACGGCTTATTTAACGAAGAAGCAAGGATGGTTGCATCATCAAGTCCAGGACCTACATATAGAAGTTGTGGGCGATTTGGTTTTAATCGACCCCTGCTCGTGATGAACGACTATATGGCTTCAATCTATTTAAGGATAAGCAGGCTTATGGGACAATTGATAGTATCGTTCAAGCTTTAACCAATGCAGGTTTCAACTGATATGAACGGCCCCACTACAAGAAATTAGGGTATTTACCCACACATAATTTAGTCACACATAAATATGTGTGGGTAAATACCCACACATATTTATATATGTGTAGGTAATTAAAATTTTCAATTTTTAATGACGTTTAGCACTTATTATGTGTGGGTGATACATTTTACACACACTTTAATTTGGAGGGAAATTTTCCCTCTATAATTTGTGATTGATATCAAATTTAGTTACCTACACATAAGATAAATTATATTAATGTGTGGGTAAATTACCTACACAAATACAAAATGTGATCTTATGTGTGGGTAATTATTAAAATAATACCAACACATAATATTTATTTATAAATGTGAAGGTATATGAAATAAACAATTTTTTAAATTGGTTTTAAAAAAACGACGTGGCATTAGAAATACCTACACATATTTATATGTGTAATATATGTGTGGGTAAAAAAACTAATATTAGCTACACATAATATTCTTTAATAAAATGTGTAGATAAGAATAATTTAATTATTAAACTAAATGATGACATGGAAAATGAAAAGAAATATCTAAAATAATATATTATCAAACAAACTGAAGATATTGATGCACGATCAAAAAAAGTCGGAAGTGTGGAAGTGTGAGAGATTATCTCTACCGAAATTCTTTGAGATGATGAGGACGGTTGTTGCATTTCAATCCCCCACTATCCTCTACAAAGTTATCGAGATTTTTAGAGGGAGAAGAAGGAAGGTGGAGCAGTTACAATCGAAGTCCAATTTGAAAAGAGGAGAGTGAGGATCGGTGATTGAAACGGCGGTGAGGGGTGGAGAGACTATAGAAGTCCGATTTGAGCACTCGTTGAAGGCTGATTGGGGACGAGTTGAACCCTAATTTTCTTCTGCTACTTGAGTTGATGATTGGGGAGGGTTCTGATATTGTTGATTGGGGATAGAGCTGCACTGGAAGGCAAAAACAAGCTGATCAAGGGCTGTTTTGAGCGTAAGACTAAATTGATTTGCCTAAAGAAATCAATTTTAGTTCAACAACGATCTTAATCACTGTTTCAACGATCAATTCGAGGGCAAAAACAAACTGAGGTTAGTTCGATTCTTCATTCTTGTTTTCGTTCTTTGGTCACGCGAGAGTAGTATACAAACCTGATTAATCACTCTATGCTTTGCGTTTCTTTGATTTTAAGCATGAGCTACAAATTGTAGTAGATGATTAAAGTGATAAATTACAATCATTCAGTAAGACTTGGAAATGATTCTGTTACTTTAATTTCAACACAACACAGAAAGAACTATTATGAACAGACTGTCACTCGTGAACAGTAATAGAC
The DNA here is from genome assembly GCA_032274825.1 of Drosophyllum lusitanicum. NCBI lineage: Eukaryota > Viridiplantae > Streptophyta > Magnoliopsida > Caryophyllales > Drosophyllaceae > Drosophyllum > Drosophyllum lusitanicum. The sequence continues at coordinate 4,435 of JAUEJL010119826.1, read as the reverse complement.
TGATAGCACCAAATAATACCGAAATTGATAAGAAACAGATCTGAATTTTAGAATTAACAAACATAGTTACTTTTCACGCTTAACTGCATTGTTTCATCAAGACTTATTTTTAAAACCTGTAACAGAACCAACATATTGCAATCTTGAACAACAACTATTAACCAAACTTGTAACCTCCCTGCTACGTGAACAGTACTATGCAACACCAAATCAATATAACAATACTCAATTATGATAATAATCTGTGAACAGTAACCCAATCTCATTTTTAAAATCCAAACTTCAACTCCCAATGTGGTAATTCTATTTCTTTGCAATTACTTGTTGTAGATAATATTCTCAGCTCACTCTCCACAAGTAATTGATGAATTCAACTTAAAATACAGTTTGAAAACAGCTCGATCTGGTGTATCCCGGTTCTTCAAGTCTGATGCAGCCAAATTTTAAAATAGATATAGGTCTTTGATCAAAATTACCATCCTTGCTATAGCTGCTACCATAATCCTTCAATTCCAATATACAATCCTCTAAAAACCTGCATCGATCTTTGAAACCTCATCAATCCATTTTGATCATAAAACAGGTCACCATTTGCTATAAAAGAAATATGTTGGCTTCAGATTTATATTGGTCTTAGATTTTACTTTTTTGAACAACTAAAGATTTCTATTAAAAGTATAGCCCAATCTGCTTGCAAACCCCAATTCAAAATAAATAAAAACAAAAAATAGTGAAACACAAACATAAAATGATTAACAACAAAACCAATATTTTAACTACACATAGAATTACCAGAAAGATTAACCGATAAGCATTAAAACAAAGAAACATGAAAAGCGCACAACCTTCATAAGGCGTATGTAGGCGCAGAAAAGTGCAAAGTGCGCTTCAATGTATTATAGTGATTTTGAATGGTTTTTTGAACTTTTACCTTATGTTTTAACCTACGACAGACTCAAACCCTGCCCATTTTGTTTTCTTCAATTTCTCTTCTGCTGAACAGTCAAAGTATGTGATGCTTGTAATGCAAACAATTGTAAAGCAAGAATCAAAGTATGTGAAGCTTGTAATGTAAACAAGAGAGTAAAAAAGATATCACTAAGTTAAAAGCACTATAAGTTTGATTAAACAAAATACTATAACCAAGATTTACATATAGTAACAAAGCATATATTCAAGATTTACATATAGTAACAAAACAGATATTAGGATATATAATCTTTAGGTACCGTATATCCTCTAGTTCTATAAACTAAAATCGTTTACTATTGATCCGTGACCCGCATAAACTTTCCACAAGAACTTCAAACTTCACCCAGCTAACCTCTAACTTGTTACCACATTTGATAGTTAAATTGTTCCATCTCAATGAAGCTGATAAATCCACCTGCTCTCTTTTTGCCTCTGAATTCACCAATTTTTTCAAACTGTTTGCATACAGGTTGAGATGTTGGTCTAATACACAAGTAAATATTATCTAACAGGTAAGGGAATAACTTGAAAGCAAAGTGAATAACTTGAAATCTTGTTTTTCAAACACCAACACAACAACAACCACAAACATGATCATCTTCTTTTTTTAACCTTCACTGTTGCAATAAAAGAGAACCTATATCCCAAATAAACAATACTAAGTTTAATAATATTGTTGGTATTAAATCCGATCCTCTCCTACTGCCTCTTGTATGTTGTTTGTTTGACACCATGATTGAGAAAACACAAGTATACAGAATATGATGAAATCAAATATGCAGCAATACGTATATCACAGGAATAAACGTATATTAATATCGGATATATTACAAAGTATTTGTTCTGAACATTGGCATATTTATAGCCACTGTTTTGGCGGTTACCTTTGGCGCCATAAACTGCCTTTTGGCAGTTGATGGTGGTGGCCTCCGGTGGCTAGCATAGCCGCCATACACATATGTTACATACACTTTAATATAAGTATAAAATCAAATAATATATGTCTTTTATTTAATACTAATACTTTTATGATTAAACATTAGAGAAGTCTAACAAATATGATACTTATGCTTGACCAAATATGGTAATTAGAGCTGTTACATAAAAGTAGTGTTTTTGTAGTGGTGACTGTAAATGCCCATGTAAAGGTTTTTTTCTTTTTTTTCTCGAATAGATAACTCCTAAACACTACAATACTATAAAAGATAACTTCTAAAAACTACATATTTAATGTAATGATTCCGTAGACAACAAAATACCATCTAATTAATAAATATAATTACTACAACAATGAATTACTCAGAGCTACTTCATGTTGTATATACAATCGGTCAGCAAACAATGAAATAGATTAACAGGTACTATGAGATGTTTTCAACAATCAGGAGCTGTAACTCAGCAAGCACCCCACGAGAAAATTATAATTCAATAAAGAGCAAGGCCAATGATGATCGGGTTTGATGGGTTGGGTAACATGCCAGGGCAAAAACTTAAAAAAGAGGCCTCTAAAATAATAAAATGATAATGATTTCAGCAACTTAAAATATATACCCTAAAAATAGTACTAGTGCTGCAAACAAAAAAACCCATAAGTTTTAATTTATTGCAAGTTAGAATGGACCATTTTAGTACTGATGCTTTTTCTGCTTGCGTTTACACTGTGATTGTCTTGACGTATTTTATCTGCTTCAAGGACCATTTTAGTACTGATGCTTTTTCTGCTTGTTTCAAATGCTTAATTCGTTAAGGATTTTGGAGGCCGTCTTTATTAAATCTGAAGTTAGGGGCTAGATTTGTTATGTGTATGCATTTCATAGATGGAGGTCTTCTAGAAAGTTGTAGGTAACATATATGTAAATAGAGAAGCATGAGGCTGCTGCATAATCTTATAATCTGAGTTGATTGTCTGTTTATGGAGGATGGGGTTGCATGTCTCATTTGTAAAATCTTGAAAAAATGATTTTGGTGGGTTATGGAGTGACATTTTTAATCAATTGATCTATCTTTTTAGAACCATCATTCAATTAAAATTGTTTGCCAAAGTCCCCTGTTGGTCTTAAAATAAGAATTTAAATGAAGAAGCCCGTGAACAGTACCTCTTTTTTTTTTATTTTCCATTTCTGAAATCCAACCACAACTTGATCTCAAAAATAACACTTGAACTATCATGCACATCAAAAAAATCCATTTGAATAACAAATCACGGTAATCTGTTTTACAGTCCACAGTCCACACCACTCTCATATGCCTTAATTTTTTCTTTCTTAATAATTACTATACTCCCCACTAACAACATAACCAGAATTATTGATACATCAGTGGCTTCCAAATCAATTCAATCATTAGTTCCCGTTTGTCACTGTTCTGAACCTTAAAGTTATTACAGAATAGTTTCTTCAAATGCAGTTGACAATAACACGTAAGATCAATATATATGACTCAGATTATGTCGATTCTAGCATAGTTGAAGCTGGTAAGATTAATATACAACAATGCTATTTCATGAATAGTAAAATAGTGCCATCAAAACAGAATGCTCTTTTATTATCACAACAGCCACCAATAAATAACACCTCTTGAGCAGTTGACTATTCATTTTATAACCTTAAAACTTCAAACCTCAATTGCAGCCAAAATTGAAATTCCCCTGCCACGTGAACAGTAACTATTTCAGCACACCTATCTTCTTACATTCAAATGAAGAGGCCTTGCTGTCTACACAAAGATGGTTTTCAGCAACTTAAAATATATACACCGAAAATAGTACTACTGCTTCTAACAATAAAAACCCTGTAAGTTTTAGTTTAGTGCAAGTTAGAATGTAACATATGTACTTTTAGAATCATAGAACTCCTTCTGAAGGCTCTAAATTGTGCATTTTTATTTTGATAAATAGATACATAATATGGATCATCAGTGGGTGAAGAACATGAATCGGGCTTCTATCGAGTATGTGGACGGGGTAAAGGACTTTCTAAATGTTGCCAAACAAACTTTGAATTCTAATGGATTAACGTTATGCCCGTGTTCTAACTGTCTCAATTCAAGACTGCAAAATATCGGTGTCATTGGTGCCCATTTAGTTAATGTAGGAATTGATAAATCGTACACACGGTGGGTGCATCACGGTGAGGATGACATCAATGAGGAAGATGTAGGACCTAATGATCTTGTAAATGAAGAATTTGATGACTTAAGAGCAGGATTAGATGATGCCATTGGTCATCAATTTTTTAACATAGGCCCTACCAATAATTTACTAGAAAATCAACAACCAAATACAGAGCATGCTCATTCTGAGAAGCTATATGAAGCTGTAAATAATCCTTTGTATGAAGGTTGCAAAAATTATTCTACTTTGACGTTTGTCGTGAAGTTAATGAATGTAAAAGTGATGAACAAGTGGACCGATAATTCATTTGAGATGTTGCTTAAGTTGCTACATGAGGTTCTTCCTCATGGT
>JAUEJL010119825.1:0-24180 GCA_032274825.1 Drosophyllum lusitanicum | reverse complement strand
AAACAAGGTTTCTAGACTCAATTCTAGACTTAGACACCCTTTCGGGTCTTAAAAGACTCCAAATAAACCTCCTATAACCATAGGAATCAATCCCCAATCAATTACAAGGTCAAATGGGGTCAAAAACAAGTTTTTGGACATTTCAGGGTGCCTCGCGCCGCGAAGCACTCATGCTCGCGCCGCGAGAAAATCTCTGGAAAGTTTCATCTTCTCCACGCGACGCGTCGCGCCGCGACATCTAACCCGTCGCGCCGCGACGAGGCCTGCACAGGGCTGTTCTTTCCTTTTCTTTGCTGTAAATTTCCAAATTCCCCATTTCTTAACATCAAACTTCATAAACCACCAACATAAACTTTAAAGCTCGACCAAGATAACTTTATAACAACAAATTTCATCACTTTAAACATAAACCATCATCAAAATCCAAGCTTCATCAATTTCTCCATTTTTTTTTACCCATTTGCCATATTTCAACATAATCAACCAAAAATCACTATAAATCACAATCAATACTAGAAATCAAACACATGATGAGTTTAGAACTTACTTGATTCCCAAAGCCAAACTTGATTGCTATTTCCTTGCTTCAAAACCCAAGTCTTGATGATTATTTAAGTGTTAAAGCACACAACTTTCACTAAAAACCCTACAAACTTCAAGATTTGACCTTGATTCTTCTTCCTTCTATCAAGAACTTCATAGAAGTTCCTTTCTCTCTCTCTCTCCCTTCGATGGTTCCAGAAGCAATGGAACTCTTTGACTTCATTTTGAAGTCCAACTCACAAATATATATACACATTTTCCCTTTTGGTCCTCCAAGAATTATACATCTTCCCTTTGTTACCCATTTTGCTTATACATTCAAACATACACAATAAATATCTATTAAGTGTAAACCAAACACATAATTTACCAATTCTTAGTAAAACTTACGTTTACATATAATTTTATAATTTTATAAAATTTCGGGTATTACAATTTACATGTAAACAACCACACGAAATGATACTTAAACAGTTAAACTAACACTTGAGACATTTTATAAACCCTAGGTAACTAAGCAATACCCGAGGCATTAGGGTTTAAGCGAGAATTTACTAGTATTCTTACACCCTAAAGGTTCAGAGTATAAATCGGATTTGAAATTGCTAGCCGTGGTATTCATACGCCGATCATCATATCACGTGAGTTTTAACATCTCCATTTTATCACTTTTGTAATTTTTGGGGGAAAAGCATGTTACTATTTACTTACCGGTTGTACTATTTCTTGAAATTGTATACTATGTTAGGATTGATATTGCACTTTGTTATGTATGCTTTTGTTAAGTGACTCTGAGTTTAATCACAAATATAAATCCCGAACACTACCTAGTTAACTCATTTTTATGAGCCCTAATTATTATGGATAACGCTATTTGGTTGACACCCTGCTTACCTTGTGTGAGTGCATATTACTACAATTGATTTGTGCTTAGTGAAATATATGCACTATGGGCATTCGGTCATAGGTTTGGGTAGTGGGCTCTTTGTCATTATCATTTTACGTACAACTATATCTTTTGCCACTTACACAACCGGTTACGTATCTATTTTGTGGATTTTGGCATCAAAAGTATTTTTGTGCATAACAAAACATGTGATCTCATCAACTATTTCAATAGTTGAGCCTCTTATATTCATGCTTTTTCTGGTAATCACCACTAGATTTCATGTCTCTAGAGATGGCATTGCTCGTGTGGCTGCATCATTTCGCATATTATTTTGTTATTTCCAAATTTTTAAAAACAATTGTCAATACTTATGTAAAATTTTGTATAATTTCTTTTATTTCTATGGTTGGTATGATCTTGAACTTTATGCTATGAAACCCTAGACCGTTACATCTCGTGTTTCCATTTTAGCGGGGTGTGACACAATCCCTCTAATATTATTGTGTGGTGATCATGATCACATCTATGAACTGAACTTGCCATGCTACCAAGAAATTTGCCCACGCCTAATGAGTACGTTCTATTCTATCGCACATGTTGGAAAATTCATGTTTTACATCATGTGCGGCATACAAGTGTTGAATTTCATGATAAGTAGGCTTGCGTAAATAGAGGTCAATAATACAAGCGCAAAAGTTGTTTTGGCAACCTTGTGACGTTTTCTCTCCCATCCTCAAGTACTGGTCAAGTGAGTGGGAGACTACCCCGTACACCAATCGCCAAATAGCAGAAGTACACCTTTGTATCAGAGACAAACCCTCAAACCCTCTCCTCTGGTGTCTCATGCTTGTTTAAAATACCGATAATCTACTTCAAAATCAGCAACTATTCGTTAAAATAATTGTTTGCTCATCTCGAACTGTCATCTAAACATATCCCTGGTATAAATAGGGTTATCACCAAAGTAGTCCTACATAAGGCATTCGTTTGTTGCTACATGACTTCTTTCTATGTTCCCACTCATCGTTCCTCTTCTTGACGGTCCTGCTTCGTTACTAAAACCTAAAGTTTCTGCATCTCGAACCAACCTATAAAAATTGCGTTCTCCTGCTCAAGTACTCGTCAGTTGATATGGATGATAATGACGACGCGGTTGATGAAGCGCGTGGTGAATCCATATTATGTAAAAAATAAATATTTTTTGTAGTAGAAAAGAGATAGAGAGAAATTTAGATTTTGGAATGAAATTTTAAAGTGGGAAATGGTGTATTTATAGGGGAGAGGGAAAGGGAAAAAATATAAAAAACTTTTTTCTAGCTGCTGGCAAGGTAAATTTTCTTTTTAAAAAAAGGGATGGGGGTGGGGGTAGAGGTGTGACCGTCAGTTTGTGGAAGCCAAAGAAAGAGGGGAGCCGATCGGGTTTGGGGATACCGGTTCCCACCTCACCTAAAGAAGCTGATGTGGTACCCGAAGCCTTTGGGTTCACCAGTACCGAATGCCTTATAAACACCACTCTCTTTAAACTATGCCTCTCCTTACTCTCTCCACCTCTCTCGGGTGTTTTCATTTTTGGTTCAAGAATAGTTGGTCTCCCTCCCTTGGTGACCATCATCACCAAGCTTTAAGCAATTTATCGATACCCACATACAAAAAAATGTCAAGAACACTAAATTAAACCAAATTACACAAAGAATAGATGAATGCATCAAAATTAACACAACGACCGCTAAAAAAATAACTTCAAGAAATTCTCAAAAGGTCAAAACGATTTCAATTTTTGATTTTTGGGGCGACAAAGATTTCTATTTTGCGATTTTGGGGCAATAATGTCGATTTGTTTAATGGCTGCCGACTTGCCGTCAAGAGAAGATGGGTCAACAGCCGTCGATTTTCCGACTTGCCGTCGAGAGAAGATGGTTTCCCACTTGCCGTTGAGAGAAGAAGAGTTATCGATTTCGGAGAGGGAGCAGCCGTTCAACGAGAGTCGAGAGAGAGAAGTCGACGAAGATGGGCTCGAAGTGGAGACGGCGTTCACAACAGTGAGGAGGAGATTCAAATCTCCCGATCGATTGTGAAGCACCGAAGCCGACAATGTTCTGCTAGGGTTACGTTCTATACTTCTATTGTCTAATGTCTGAACATATAAAGTTCTTTTTTCACTTCTGAAAATAAGTGAAGATAAATGGTTTTAAGTACTTATGCCTCATAAAAAAAACATACTTATTTAAAAATGTCTGTCCATCCACAAATATTTTATATAATAAATACATATTACAGAAAAACAAACAAGACTTAAAAAGTATTAAATATGATACGTAAGTTTTAATGTATGAAATATTTATTCTTATAAATAAGTAAAGTTACGTTTGGTAACGGTCAAAAAGAAAAGGAAAAAAGTTATGTTACTTTTTTTTGAACAGCAACAAAAAGATCTGTTAGGAAAGAACTTCGGTTCGGCCATCACCCTCTAGCAAAACCTAAATATATTAAGAAGCTACTAGCAAGATGCTAAAAAAATAACAAGAGATTACAGCCCAGCAAGAAAGAACACAAAAACAAAAACAAAAAAACTACATAAAAAAGATCCGTTATGTAACTAAAGAGCAGCGTGAGAGAGAGCTAGGGCAATGGTGATTGGGCTGGATACTCTCGGCTCGCGCGGTACCCCGTGAGCGGTGAGACCGATGGGGACGGTCTTAGAAAAACATGATGATTCAGAGTCAAAGAATTTCACCTGGGTGGACACGTGGCAAATAGACAGCAAGGTTTGCACAAACTCCCCGTGCGAACGGACTCACCTCATCATTACATTCTTTCCGTTACCACTTCCATTTACACGACACGTGATTCCTTTCATCTTCCACGCCGGAATTCCCTCTCACTCTCTCTCTCTCACACACACAACAACACTCACTGCGCGTCTCAATTCCATCGCTGGTTACCATAATCCACAACAAGTACTTTCTGTAATTAATAATTTATTTCCATTTTTGTACACACAAATCTAAATCACATACCCCCACATCAATTTTCAAAAAATTTCAAACCATTTCCTACCTCTGATTTGAATTTGTGATACTAGACGTTGTGTTCCGATAGGATTTTGATTTGATCGGAGATGGGGGGCGTGACATCGTCCATGGCGGCGAAGTTCGCGTTTTTTCCGCCGAGTCCGCCGTCTTATAAGGTGTTGTTGAGCGAATCTAGCGGCGGGAACAAGCTGAGGATGACGGATGTGCCGGAGAGAGGTAACGTCGACGTTTTGAAGCTGAAGACCAAGAGGGGAACTGAGATTGTGGCGATATATGTTAAGAATCCAGCTGCGTCGCTAACGGTGCTGTACTCTCACGGCAACGCGGCTGATCTGGGTCAGATGTACGAGTTATTCTGTGAACTCAGTCTTCACCTCCGAGTCAACTTGATGGGGTTAGTGTTAGTCTCGATTCCCCAATTTCTACACAGTATTTAACTCGATTAAATCGCATCTGGAGTCTAGGGTTTCTGTTTTGTTGAATGTTTATAGATTCTAATTATTGATTTGAATCTTTATTCTAGTAAGGTTTTGTTAAGATTAGATTGAGGTACCGAATTCAGATAAACTTAATTTCAGTTTTAAGTTGATTTGAAGGTTATGGGTACTTTGTCAATTCTTAAGGAACCCCCAAGTAGGTGAAACTTTTAATGTAGTCGTCCAGTGATGAATGTCAGTAATTTCATTTGGTGATACCAGAGTGTGATATTTGAGTTCGGCGAGGACCACTTGAACAAGCCCAGACTGTGTGTTGTGACCGTTTGTTTTATATGAGAATAAGATTTTTAGGTGTTGAAAATTGGGGGGGAAATCAGTGATTATCGTATGAAACTCGTTTTTCTTGGCCATCTGTTAGATTTTAAGATGTTTTATATATAAAAGTTTGAGATCCTTCGGTACACCTAATTCAATTATATAGTGGTAGCTCGCACCAATTACTACAGTTTTTAACACTGTTCACATAAAGCTTACCTTTCGCTATATCTAATTCAATTATTCGTTGGAAATTCTTGGATAGAGGTATGAGTGTTTACGTCAAACATACCCTATATGGCCAAACGCCGTCCAGGTGGGATTGGGTATTATTGTTTTTGTGTTAAGATCCTTTAGTGGCGAAACATGTATATATGGACCACATGTTAGATATCAAGAATTTGTGCATCGATTATGAAAGAATTCAAACAATTTTAACTGAATTCTTCTGTTTAATGCTTACAAAACGTGTCTTTTTTGCTTGTGGCCAGGTACGACTACACTGGTTATGGGCGGTCTTCTGGCAAGGTAAAATAATAAAACATAGATTGAGAGCTTGGAATCAGTTACATCTGGAAGATTTGATTAAAGTATATCTTCATTTTAATTATCTTTACAGCCAACTGAGCACAACACTTATGCTGACATAGAAGCTGCATATAGATGTCTTGTAGAGACATATGGTGCAAAAGAAGAAGATGTTATATTATATGGTCAATCTGTTGGTAGTGGACCGACTCTAGATTTGGCATCACGTTTATCAAGATTAAGGGCCGTTGTTCTTCACAGCCCGATCATGTCTGGACTTAGAGTCATGTATCCTGTCAAACGAACATATTGGTTTGATATATACAAGGTTGGTTATCTTTTTTCTTTTTGGTTTTTTCTTAACTGTTTATATGATTGTCGATGAAGTTAACAATTTCAAATTAAACCCGTCTATATGGAAACTGGTCAATTCGGGCTCTATTTGATTGATAACAGGTCAAATATAAAAATTTAGCTAAATATATGCATGTCGATTGTCGCTTAACATGTATCCAGTTTTTACAAGATTCTAAATCAATTTTCATTAAAAGAACTCGTTATTATTTTAAGAGTATTATTTCTGTTCAACACACTAATTATTTGCTAAATTCACAGAAACGAACTAAAAAAGTGTCAACGGGTCTGTCCACCGGTAGGGCTGCAAACGAGCCGTCGACTAGTTTAGGATAAGGTCTTGCTTGAATCGATAGCTCGATGAGCCTTCAGGATACAAGCTCGAGCTCGGCTTGAGGAGGAGCCGAGATTTGCTCAAGCTCGACTCAAAAGCTCATATATTTATTTCAAAATGCTAATAACCAAACATATGTAAAAAGTATATTAAATAACAGAAATAATTTTAAATGTTTAAAAAAATTATAATAAAACTTTATCATAAGTAGCTCGAGAAAACCTTGATTCATTTGCAACCCGATTCCACCCGACCTAACCTGTTTAAGCTTGCACATAAATAGTTACTCTTTTGGACCCGTTACCGGCTTTCCTAATTCGTCCATTTTGCCACCCCTATTTGTGGAGATAATTCTTACTATCGATGTTTATTTTCTTGTGGCGCAGAATATCGACAAGATAACGTTGGTCCGGTGTCCTGTTTTGGTAATTCATGTAAGTGTTTGATATTCCTCCGCTTCAGTTTTAATTATGGCACAATTAAATGACATTTGTAGTTTAGTCCACGTTTATGCTAAGATCAATAATCTGCTTCACTCACACACAAAATATTAGCTACAGGAAATGACATATTATATACATTAGTTACATGGTTAAGCAATTTACCAACATCCACAATTGTTGCTGGCATTCTTATGATAGGTTGGCAATTTCAACCCACTTATATAAGAAAAGTTCTTTTTACTCCTATTAACTCCTCGTACTTCATTCTCCTACTCATAAAATGATAACATGTGAAAATGTGGAATCCATTAATTCTCTTTCCTTATCTACTCTCTTGATTTCGGCATTTGTCTTAATCTTAAGTAGGAGAAAGGGTAGGAAGATTTAGTAGGAGGATATAGAACCTCTCTTTGTATAAAAACAGGTGAATGCAGGTTGTATTTAGCAGGGCATATGGGTCAAATGTCTTGTATCGTGTGTCCAAGGATGAAACTTCCTAGCTTGTTTTTTTTGAAAAAGGTTATGTTATTACCTATAATAATAATATAATTTTTGATCATTTTACATTATTTATTTACAAAATTTAAAGAAGATGTTGGTCTGCCGATTGGGAACCAATTTGTTTTGACCCGTTACCCAACCTACCTGTTTTGCCACCGCAAGGGTACGATGGAGAAACTGACATCACTAATTTAGTTTATCCGGTTCAGCCTGGTTGAAATGGCTGGTTTCTCGCTTTAAAATGGTAACTGAACTGGACAATCTAGTTTTCAAATAAACCCATTCAACCATTTTTGTTGTGATGTGCTTTTGGAAGTCCTGATCCCCATTGAACAACCTGTTATAATAGGAAAACCTTATATCCTGAAATTAACTCATCAAGTTGATGATAAAATCCATGGGCGTTCCATTTCGATATCTATATGATGCAGGGAACTGCGGATGATGTTGTAGATTGTTCTCATGGTAAGCAGCTTTGGGAGCTATGTGTAGAGAAGTATGAACCATTATGGGTGAAAGGCGGGAATCACTGTGATTTGGAGCTCTACCCAGAGTACATAAGACATCTTAAGAAGTTCATATCAGCTGTCGAGAAGTCGGCTCGCTTGAAAAACTCATCTGGGCCACTCACAGATAATGGCGATAAACACCGGGTGAGTACAGATTGTAGAGATAAACCCAGACCGAGCACAGATCTACTAGAGCACTCGAGGCCAAGCACAGACTGTAGAGACAAGTCAAGATCCAGCATTGACCGAAGAGAAAGAAAGAAGAGTGCAGAAAACGTAGGGAAGTCAACCAATGCAGTTGACCAACCTGAGAAAGCAAGAAACAGCATTGATCGGTTGGGTTATACTTTTGCTTGATAATTTCTTGTTACTTGTGAATGATGTGCTTTTATGTTGATTAGCATAATAATTGTTGGCAGGTTTGGTGGTATGGTGCGATCAGCGGTTTTGTGCAATATCGATTGTTTCAAGCCTCACGGAGCAACTGGGGTAGGAAGATCGTAACGTCTTGTCAATAGCAGACTACCGGCAATCCTTACAAGATGAAAATTTCAAGGATACAAGATAAGAAAGAAAGGATTATGAAGAAATGGTGTTATTTGATTTATTAAGGTAGGTAGATGATGTATCTTATTGATTTTTCGTCCAACCAAATACTTATTCATATTTCCAGCTCTTTATGCCATGGATCGAAATATATGAGTAGGATATATAATCACAAGGGATTATCATAAAGGCGCGACAAGTAATTGAACTTTGTAATTTGTTTAAGAAGCTAGCAAGTGCTACAATTTTCGTAAGATACATAGATTAAAGTCCGACATGTAAAATCCCGACTTGGTCAGGTTTGAGTCACGATTACACCATCTTGTCACCGAGACGCAAGGAAGCCACTGCAGCATTTCTTTGAGGAATTCTGATCCTACAGCAGTCTTGAATGGTTGAATTTGTGATTCAAAATCGTTTAGACAGCAGCAGGGATGCAAACTGATGAAGTCGACATGAAGACATAGAATCTCCTCTGTAGTTAGTATCCCAAACGATCATTCAATGCAGTCCGGCCATCACCTGATTGACCTGATGCAACAAAGATCACATATTATGAGCAATAACTGGGAACTAGATACTGTGCTGAGCTGTGTTACAAAGCTGCAGAATAGGTTATTATGTATTTGAATACCCTTCAAATGACTTGCAACCTATCTGCTTTACTTATTTCATATTTAGTTAATCCTTTATCAATGACGTTGATTCCTTAAAGATAATAATGTAGCGAAATCAACCGACTTGTTTATTGATTGGTTAATGAATCGAAGTTGCCACCGCTAAATAAAAAAATCATTCAAATATGATAAGATGGGATTAATTTACCTTCCGGAGGCACCCAAGACTCGAAATCAGCTTCAGTATCCAAAAACGAAGGTCTCTCGGGGCCAAGCATCTTTTTCACTTTTTTATTTCCTTTCTTCCGTTTATCAGGAGCAGTTGCTGCAACACCTTTACCATTATGTTGCTCTTCATCATCTGTTGGTTGAATTCCTCCTCCACCTGTATGTTTCAACAACAATGCTACAGCATCTTCTACAGCTATGCCAACAACTCCTGCAGAAGATGAAGATGACTCAACCGATTCTGAATTTCCAGGTTTACCCTTATTGTCCACCTCCTCAACCTGTTTTCTCTTTCTTATAATCAAACCCGGTGCTGCATTTTCAAGCCCGACGTCCACATTCACCTGTGCACTCTCTTTCTTCACCAAAACCTCCTTCCGGTCTTTATAGTCTACAAATTCATCCGATTCCACCACAACTAGCGGTGCCTCTTGGAGCTTTTTCGTTTCTTTGGTTTCTACAGCCCCAAGCCATTGGGGCTTAGAAACAGTATAAACAACAGGGGTTTTTGATTCTGTAGCATCTGTTACTACAACATCTGACGACCCTTCCGTCTTGCTTGCTTTCATAGTGACATCATCATTGCCTTGTTTTTGGACATTTTTACACTTCTCCACAACTGTTGCCTTCTTCACAACTTGCGTTTTGGGAATGTTTGGTTTTCCTTCACCTGCATGAGATTCCCTCTTTCTAGCAGCTTCTCCAGCAGGATCAGCTATATTCAGCAAGTACAGTACTCGTTCCAGCTCCGCATGCAGTTCATCCAATTCCTTCTGGAGTGAATTTGCTTTGTCATGCACTGCAATAGATAAAAAATTTCTAATATGCCCCCCACCACCATATAACCGTTGCAATATTAGGTATTCCATTTTAGGGCAGAAAGTTTGCTTCTGTAGAAGGGTATTTTGGACAATTACAAACCTAGCTGAGACGAGAGGCCCGACATGAAAGCATCCAGTTCATCTTCAGCTCCAGCCACATCCTCATTGGCGGAAATCACTCTGTTCTTTTCATCAAGAAGCAATTTCTTCTTTTCTTCAATGAGTCTATTAACGGCATCTTTCTTGTCTAGAAGAGAATCAGCTGTTTCAATTGACTGGCCATCTGCACCCTTCTGTTTAGACGGGTTCTTCCTTGTTCGATCATAGAACTCATCTTCGTCACTGGCGTATAATGATATTGAATCAACCAATTTAAGTAAAATCATGGTGTAACAAGGAACTATATATGTAATTTATCTAAATGAAAATACCTCATGTATTCATCTTCATCATCTTGGGTTGCCCCTTTCTTCTTACCATGCACACCACCAACTCGTGCACCCAAACTTTCACGGATACTATCATTTAGAGTTTCCTCCAAGTTTTCAAGCTCTTCTGCAACCTACACAAATGCATTCAAAAAATATTTCAGTACATACCATAGAGGACAGCAAAGAAACTTCAAACAAATAAATAAAGAAGAAAAAGTCTCCAAGAATCCATGACTAAAATTGTAAAAATACTCAAAAAGGGACTAAAAGTAAAAGATACACAACAATATTGACCCTCTTCAATGTGAAAAAGAACATACCTGAGCCATTCTCTGTTCATTACGAGCTATCTGAGTCTGTTGCCCTTGTGTTAAACCACCTTGAGCAATATCCTTGGCACGAATAGCATCTATTTCTTTTTTCATATTAGCAATCTGTAGTGTCCATTAATAGAGTTTAGTAAAAGCAAGGCACCGGTCAAGATTAATTAATTGTTCAAGATATTAACATAGGATCATATATCAGAATACAGCAGAACTTAAAGTTCAAAAGCAGAGGTTTTATATTCCAAAGTTCACAAGTCTTGCATTTTTTATATGATATTATACGAAATGATGCACCTTTAACCTAAAACCTTATAATCCCCGAGGATCCGTGACACTGTTATAGGCCTTAGAGTAGATATATGTAGGGGGCAGCTACCTAAGCATCCGGTGAGCTGTGAAACAAACCCTAATTTTCTCTCATTATCATATAGAACAATGAACTCCAAGTGTGTGAGATAACTCTCTACTACTATAAACAACTTAACAATTCATGTATCCATGTATATGCTTTGAAATTAAAATAGAACTCTGGGTGGAAAGGAGATGCTAAACAAGGCAGCAAGTCCTCAACCATCCGAAAGAATAATTGAATGTAGAATAGGAATACAAAAATTTACAGGTTAATTAAGGGTCACCAACTATCAATATATAATAGTAAACAATGCTAAAATATTAATGTCTCAAAACCTAGAAACACACAATTATCAGATGTAAGTAAGAAATGCTGCAACACTGTACTCCTACTGAATTTCGCTTCTATCAGCCGGATAATCCAACAAATATTTTGTACTAATTAATAAGGATTTATTTGGCTTTGATGGATGTGCAGAGCGCCATTTGAAACTCTTTTACTATGAGCAGAAAAAGTTATTCCTTAGGTATATGGAAGAAGTCCTAAAGAACAATAAATGATACAAGCCAATGGTTGAATTGATAGAAGTATATCTTGGTTTCAAAATCAGCCGCATGTTTACTTATAGAGATTTTGTATCTGTTTATAACATAAATTATTTTGGAAAGGTTGAGGCCTTTATGCAATCAATTTGGCTCAACGTTAATGACTGTGGTACAGTGATATTTGATATTGTTAATAAACTGAGACATTGAAGGCTTTGAGATTACTTAATCCAAGAGAACACGCAGGTTGTCCAGAAAAGAGGGCATCACTGTTATTAGCTATTATTTTAACAACTACTTGCAGATGGTAGGTGATACACATCTGTTAAATACAGAAACAGATGCTAATGGCAGGCAGAACAGAAAAGAATACGCATACGTTATATATACATAAATAGATCATAGATGAGCTAAGAAATGGTTGCTATTGGTATTATTCCAACTTAAAAGTAAAAAAATCTGAATCTCTTGAAATATAAGGGTGTGTTTGGTTGCACGAAATGGAAGGATAAAAGAATGGAATAGATGAGGTAATGGAGTGAGTGACGGAATGGAATGATTCATTGCATTCCTTTATCATGTTTGGTTTGCATGAGGAATAGAATTTCATCACATATGATTGACATGTTAAAAAGAGTAATTTTTTTATTAATATATTTTAGTTTGACTGTAATATATTTTATCAAGTTTCATGTTTATATAGATACTTCTAGATATATATTGTACTTGTACATAGTTCATAATTTTATAAAAACTATAATGTTTTATTTGCTAACATAGAAAAATTAAGCATAAAGAATATTAAAAAATGTATCTTTATAGAGAACTATGAAAAAATATTTCTTTTTTAAAATTTATAATTATGTTAGTAAAATAAAAAAAATATCAAATTATATTTTTCATTCCATTCCTAGAAGGAATGAGTTAAAAACACCACCCCTCCAATGAAAAAAATGAGGGAATGACATTCCTTATGGAATAGTCCATTCCATTCCTAAATGAGTAACAAACATGTTTTCCTTGTTCCGTTAGAATGATCTATTCCATTCCGCCTTTGATTCATGCATACCAAACACAGCCTAAGCGTACTTGCCTTTTCAAGCCTCTTCAAAACTTTTTCGCGGGTTTTCTCCTGCTTCTCTGTAAGCTGTCCCTTAAAAGTTTGCCAAGTTATTTCTTCAAGATCATCCTAAATACATAAAGTTATGAGTTTAGTTAAAAAAAACTTCCAAAACAAATTGCCAAATCAATAATAAAAAACATCAATTTTATTCAATAATAGTAGTAATAATTAGGGTTTAGTTTACCAAAATATATCCAAGTTGTCATGTTTTGCTATTATATCCAAGTATTAGACTTAAAAAATTTCTATTGTGTGTATTGAACTTTTAATTTGTCACTATTGTGTGTATTAATCTTTATATTGTATGTACTAAACTTATAAATTTTTTACTTTTTTATGTAACCAAAATATATACAATAGCATCAAATTAAAAGTTTAATACACACAATAAAAACTTTTAAAGTTCGATACACACAATAGCAAAACGTGACAACTTTGATACATTTTAGTGAATTAAACCCATAATTATAATAATAATAATAAAACAAAAAAAGAAATTCATAGCCAGTACAGTAGCATGTCATCTTGGATACCTCATTTTCTTCAACAGCATCCTCATCCATGCCCCATGAGATACCATCTGCAAGGGCTGCTTCCCTTTTTGCTCTTAAAAGTGAAGCTTCCATGTCACGCTTCTCTCGTCGCATCTTAGCATCCCATATACTCTTTAAGTCTTTTTCCTTAAATAACAAACAACAGACAACAAACACACACTAGATGAACTTCTATAAAAAGCAGGCATCAAACCAAGTGCAGTGTAATGAGATAAGTTTTGAAAAATCTTTGAAATATCAGTTAGCAAAGAAAGTCAGAGAACAGGCTGAAGTAGTATACAGGTCTAAGAAATAATTGCAGAGCCCTCTAAACAAGCTTCTCAAGGTGTTAGACTTTTCAAATTATCTACCAAGAAACAGCTTCCCAGTAGTCAACTTGGCTTTTTTAAATGGTGAACAAATGGTCTGATGAAAAAATGGATATTGAAACAAGTAATTATCAAATAATATAGCATCAGAATTTTAGATTCTTATATTTAAAAAATGTACTCGATGTATATTTAAATGAACGATTTATGCTTCTGATTAGTCCTTGCTTGAAGTCCCTGTCGATGGTAGTGTGGCGGTTAGGGACATGGAATATATAGCAGAGGTCAAGGGATCATATTTTGGCACATGTCCCTTAGCCATGGGTTATGTTATTTCCTGCCTTCATATTGGCGTGGGTCCGGTCGGTGGGCTACCCAAGAAAAAAAATTCCTTGCTTGAATGATTAAGCACTATAAGGCCACTCGTCTGCTTAAATGCATAACCCAAGTAGACAAACAGATAATAAAAATAGGGTAAGAAGTTTAAGGTACTTACTGGAGGCATCAAGTCAGGTGGTCCCTGAAATATGTACAACCGAGATGAACTGTACAAAAAAAAGATAAAGCAACGTGTATCAGAACTTAGCATAAATCAAACATAAGAAACAACTAATGTTGAAAGAATCGCGTGTCGTACAAACCAACATTATTATTTATTACCAGCAGATATTTCAGGACAACAAGACAAGAAACTCAAGATATTGTGAATTCAAATCTATGTCATTGCAAAGGTTCTATGGATATGAGCACTGAGTACTTCTGTAATGCCAATCAGATTACACCATTGTTGTCAATTCAAAACAACAGAACAATTTGGGTTGTTGAACAGATATCAACTTTAGTAAAATAAATTCAATTACTTTCATAACACTGAAGCCCTAGAATAGTAGTGGGGATTATTAAAACTCTCTATGTATAATCTTTGATCAATTCTAACCTAAAGTCATCTGTATCAATTACGTTTGAAACAACCTGCGACAAAAATAATAAATACCAACCCCTCTACTCCCTCTCCCCTAGGGATGGCGTGGTCTCAGAAAAGAACTTTTAGACAATCTCATATTTAAAGCATATTCACACCCACATGCGTAGCTGGGGACCCACCGACCATACACAATCCCAAAACCATATTAACTTGATGAATAACAAGCAACTGTAATAACTTACTGGCCAAATCGAAGAACATCACCAACATGCAGCTCCATGTACACCTTTTTCGTCACCTGAATGTCGAAAAAGAGCGATTAACAAAGACTTTATATTTCAGAATGACCAAATTTGCACATACACTTGAAACATATAGACATACATCTGAAACAAAATGTATTGAATACTGTAAGAGAAGTATGAATCCCTGGTAGAAAAAGTGAAATTGTTGATAAGATAAGCACCCAGCATTCAGGTGTTTTCTGTTCATATACTTGATTTGACCAGCTTTCAGTTTTATCTTTGTTTGTATAGTTTTTTAGAATTACATTCTATGTGGATCCAGAGCGCCCTATGCCTTTTTAATTGATGTAGCCCCACTTTATAATTCATGATTGGTAACTAATAATGAGATATTAAATCCTAACGACTTGATTACCAAATTCAAAAAAACTGGATGATGATCATCACTCCAAGACCTGAAAACAAATCATATAGAAAAACAGTTGCATGTCTGTAATGTTACTTCTTCTCCCATAACAGTGCAATCACACAATTACAAAAACACAAAGGCATGCTTACACCAATTCACACAGAATTCCCTAAAAATGCAAGTATAAACTATGATTTAACCTTTGGTAGTTTGGTGCATTCAACAATATATATTTTCATCACATAATATTCCACAATCAACCCAAAAGAACCGACATAAATGTGCTCCATGCAAGCACATAATAGCATGCTTATACTCCAGGGAACAAGTGAATATACCAACCTCCAAGACCAACCTAGTCATAAGTGCATAAAATTGGAGCAAAATCATGAATAAAAAAAACAAACTCCACTAACGTAATTTTCCTAACGATATAACCATATTTGGGGGATGATATAGCACAGCATAAGAGCTTACTAAAAAAGTTTAAATAACTACCATACAATAGTTGGTGTGTTGAATTGCGAAGTTGAAATAAAAATACCTGATTTTTATTTATGAATGTCCCATGTGTGCTACTCAGATCATAAATAAAAGCACCACCAGAACTGTTGAACTGAAGAACTAGCATAGAGAAAATATGTGATTTGAGTTGAAATCCCAATGTCAATAACAATATCAAGACCATATTAATATCTCAGTAAAGGGTTAAAAAAGCAACAAAAAATTAATTAAAATAATAATAATAATAATAAAAGCAACAACTTACATGAACAAATCTACAAAAAATGTTATATTCTGATCCCATTAATTTCATGTCATGAAATTGTTTATTTCATCATAAAGCAAAACTACATCCAAGATACTGATTGTTTTACATGTCAAGAAGTAAGATGATGCATGGAAATGAGCTGGCTGAACCACTCAAGAGGCAGCAGAGAATTGGACCAAGTATTTTCATGAGTAACAGAATGTAGTAGAAGTCTAGAAGAACATGCTCATGGTGCACAAACTTTAGACCATAACTTAGAACATGTGCACTTACACATCTATCCATTGGCTTTGGGCATTATAGAGCTGCCATGGCACTCATTTATTATCTATGTCATCATCCAAAAACCGAACAAATGATTTTACTTCACCACCCTTGTAGTACTGTATTTTATTTTTGTACATGTGTGTTTTCAGTTGGCAACGAAGTGAAGACGAAAGCCAAAACTTACCAGCATGAAACCGAGAAATAGTAGGATGCTCAAGCACAAAATCACAAAGATCTACTCGCCCAAACATGTAAGCTCCCTTCTCATACCTAAATGATAGCAAACAGGTATAACTCAACAATCACAGAAAAAAACACAAAGCAAACACTTTAAGGCAACTATAACACATGTGTGTACACTGTACACAGGTAGGTTAAATAAGCTAAATGCAATCTTTTTTCCCAAAAAATCACCGATCAACTCATGATTTCCAAAGTATAAGTTTAATCAAAGTAGTTCTTTATTCTACTACTTCCAAACCAAATTACAACCCCAAGGTCATCTCTCATTCAGCATCTTCTGTCCATTCGTTGAAGTATTGAACATAAATTGTATAAATTCGATCCTCAATGATGTCATTATTAATGCTCAACCATGATCTTGAGATTGGGATTACCCATATATATGGAAGGAAATATAAACAAGACATTCTCTAGAGAAGTTCCAGTTTCTCAAAATAAAAAATCATTCCAAGCGGCCACAAGTTGTTAATTAGAAGGATTGTGAACATTAACAATCAAAATTGACCGATGATATAGCCATATTAGGATACTCACACGTCAAATTGATCGATGATAGAGCCATCTTTGAGTACTTCAAGGAAATAATTGTGGCATGGAGGTTCGCTCCAGGGAGGAATCGTATAAGGAACCGTTACTGCATCACCGGGATTGCCGGATGTTTTATCCGCTTTTTTCTTACTCTCTGACAAACTAGCCTCTTCACTGTCCGTAGAATTAACAGCCGCGGCGGCGGCACACTCCTCAGGTGGCTTTGGTTCTTCAAGTTGTACGGATTTCTCTGGTTCAGTATTTTGAGGGATAGGTTGGATGGGAGGTGGGGGGCCCATAAGAGTCTTCTTCGTACCATCTGTTGTATTGATAGTAGCTTCTATCGATGGAGATTGATCGGAAGAGGTAGTGGTAGAGGTACGGGGAGGCGGAGGACCCATGTCAGTCGTCATTTTGGGGATTCAGGCACCTGGAGGCGGTGGCGATTACCAACGATGCTTAAATAGCAGTAGACCCCTTGTTTCGGTTGTATATGCAATAAAGGATAATATCTTGTGCATAAACAGTTGTACGGTGAAAGATATTAAGCAATTTGTCTATTTTTTCTTTTTTACGGCAAAGTAAGATTACATTCGAAAACGGTGCTATTTGCACTTCTCTCATAATCTAAATGGTCCTATTTGATATGATATTTGTGAGTATAAAATAATATTAAAAATTGTAATAGAATGATTTGATATATGTGGTATATGAGAGAAGGGGGACCAAATAGTAGCACCTAATAGAAAATGAGCAAGAGAAGTTACAGGGACAAAACTTTACAAAAGACACTCCGACATAGGATCTATACACCACTTAAATCAAAATAACTTTTTTACCCCTAACATTCAACCAAAATGAAAAGAAATGCTCTGTAATCTACCAAACAAAACAACTTCCGGGCACTACTTGTTCTTCAAAAATCTTGTTGTTTATGTGATTCCAGAGACCCGGCTGAAAGAGTAGATTAAATTGGAAAAAGCTTCCTGTCTTGAGCCTTGAAACCCCAACTTGGCACCCCAATAGATAAGGGATCCATTTGAGATTGGCAAAGATGATTGAATATTCCACTAGTTAGATATAAATCGAAGAAGAACTTTTGCTAGTTTGCACTACGTGTTCTTCACATCCCAAGCTAGCATCACAAGAAGGATATCCAAAGCTATCTAGTTGCAAACCACTGTTTAGGAGATTTTAACGGTTAGGTAGCCTTAGTAATATTACAACGGGTAAGTAGCCTATGATGAATGATAAGTCACACCAAAATGTTCACCTTACTTAGAACAGACTTAAGCCATGGTGTTTTTATCACACTTGAGTTTATTAAACTGAGTTAATCAAAACAAGTCTGAGACATGGCATTGTAAACACGCCTAATGGCTCCAAGCCCCATGACCACACACTGTCAAATTTATAAAAGTTATTAAAATGAGGTGTTGAATAAAAGTTGAGAAAAATGAATAAAAGTTATAAATTATTAAATGGTTTAAAATAATGATTCCAAATATATCATCGTTGAGATTTATAGATATCGTATGGATAAGTTGTAAGCCGGATAGGAGAGCGGGATATCCGCTAAGAGATGACCACCGATCCTAAGGTCGGCATCCCCCTTTATTTTATTTCTTCTTGTTCATTTACCACACATACATATATGCATCCTTTTGATTCATTTTTGGAATAAGGAATCAAGCACAATAAATTGGAATTTGAATTTAGCTTCTTTGTGATCCAAGTAGTCAATTCCATCATCTTCCTCGTCAAGTCTTATGGGACTTAAGAAAAAGATGAGAGAAGATATTAGAAGTTATGGACCACAAGTGAGTACTTCGATCTAGTACTCATAAATAGTGATTCATGACTATACATAATTATATATGAATGTATATATGAATAATGTTCGTATGGTACGACAATATATTAACATATATGAGATTGGAAAAAATAGTACGTGTAGCTTAAGAAGATATAAACGAGTGAAATGCCAAAGATTAAAGTGAAACAAATGTGCAATGTTGAATACATTGAAAGTATAGTATGTGATCCACAAAATGTGGTATATTCAAACTAAAGGCTTAATTGGTATATGAAATAAGTTGAAGCTCCCGGTACCAGATCGATTCTAAATTCAACTTGTCTGTCTGGCGGTACCCCAGGTAGATCCTCAGGGAACATGTCAGGGTATTCACATACTATTTTCACAACTTCTAGACTCGTTTGTTTCTTTTCTAGTTTAGTGTCTATAATATGAGCTAAAAAGTAGTGTACCCATGTTGAATATACTTCCTAGCTTTAGAAACTGAACACACATATGACTTTCCCCTTTTAACATAACCACATATAGATAGTTCTTCCCCACTTGGGGTATGAAATCGTATCACTTTTTGCCCACATAATATAGCCTGGTAACAACCTAACCAGTCCATTCCAACCACTACTTGAAATTCCCTCATAGTCATAGGTATAAGTTCAATAGGAAATCTAACAGTATCTATTTCTATCACGTTATGTTTATACACATCAAATACAATCACAAATTTATCATCAACTATTTCAACTTCGAGAGGAGAATCTAGCTTTTCGCACGTTTGATTGAAATTTTTTCAAAAAGAAACAGACACGGATGATTTATTTTCACTCGAATCAAATAGCATGAGAGCAGGCAAATTATTTATAAGATATGTATCTGTGACCACATCTAGAACGAAGCTGGAAAACTCTCTCTTTGGGTTTGGGTATATTTTCTTTCTTCACCTCCTTAACTTCAGGAATACGTAGGGGAGGTAAAGCTGAAGTAGATTTGGAGCCAGTGGGTGCTGCCATTGCAGTTGGGTTTGGGCATTCAGATCTCTGATGACCCAGCTGGTAGCAGTTAAAGCATACTTTGATCGGGTTCTTACAATCTTTACTCATATGACCCGGTTCCCACACTTATAACACGTTGGAGAACCAAACCTGCATTCCCCCATGTGATGTTTTTTACATGTTGGGCAGATTGGGTAAGTTTTCTACATTACTTTCTTCTCTGTAGCCTTGACCATCGGTTTCTTGAATACCGGTGCAGTTTTCTCTAGTGGCTTCCTTTCTTTCTATTGTCTCTCCAATTCTAACTCTCTCCCTCGCGGTATCCATCATTGACTTCACTGTTTGGTGGTTGCTGGTGTCGATAAATTCTCGTATACTAGGCTTGAGCATCATCGTATATATGTACATCTCATATTTTCATTGGCGATGTAGTCTGGGCAAAATCGTGCTTTCTCCGTAAACTTTGTGCCGAGTTCTGGTACAGTTTCTGTTGGTGGAATTCATCCACAATCCTGTCTATCTCTGATTAAGGAACGAACCGCTCAATAGCAATCTTTTTGAATTCCTCCCACGTCATGGTCTCGATTTATGTGTAACACCTTTGCTTTACTTCCATATCCCACCGGTCTTTGGCAGTGCTCTTCATGTTGTTTGTTGCATATCTCACTTTATTCTCAAGTGCACATGAACACGTATGAAAGGCACCCTCAATCTCTGAGATCAACCTATGACTGACAATCGGATCAGTTGACCCGCAGAACAACGGTGGTTGGCATGCAAAAAATTCCCTGAACGTGTAGACCTTCGGTGTTTCACGAATAATAACTTGTAGTTGAGGATTGACCCCTTCATCCACTGTAGCTAACCTTGCTGCTAACTCTTGTTTGACCACCTCTCGGTTCTGTTCTTTCATTTGTTCTACAATTTGTGTGATGATATAGGGTATACTCTACTCCAGTGCTTTACTAAATTCTTCTGTAATGGATTTCCTGAGTGTAGGTTCTGGAACTTCTTGGTTTAAATATGGGGCTCCCTCATCTCTAACATGAAATATCCTTATAGGGATTCTTCCCCCCGGTAACACTAGTTTTTATCCATTCGGGTCTATGATTCACTACTAGAAAAATGGCCTTTTCTGACGGAATTTATTCGTCGGAAAATTCCAACGGATTTTCGACGAAATTCCGAGGGTGAAATTGCTAAATTTATAACGACGGGTTTCCGACAACTTTCCAACGGATTTCCAACAAATTGTGATCGGTAGGAAATTCGTCGGAAAATATAACATCTTTCTAACGGATTTATGATGAAATTCGAGGGTAGAATAGCTAAATTTATAACGACGGATTTCCGACAACTTTCCAATGGATTTCCGATAAATTGTGATTGGTAGGAAATTCGTCGGAAAATATAACATACTTTCCAACGAATTTCCGACAAATAGTGATCGGTAGGAAATTCATCGAAAAATATAAAATCTTTTAAACGGATTTCCGACGAAATTCTGAGGGTGGAGTGGCTAGTTATATAGTAATGGATTTCTGACGGATTTCTGACAAATAGTGATTCGTAGGAAAATATAATATCTTTTCGACGGAAAATATAAAAATTCATCAGAAAATATAAAAATTTTCAGACGGATTTCCTATGAAATTCTGAGGGTGGAGTAGATAGTTATATAGCGTCAGATTTCCAAAAAATAGTGATGGGTAGGAAATTCATTGGAAAATGTAATACTTTTTCCACGGACTTCCGATGAAATTTCAACGGTGGAGTAGTGATACTTAGGAAAATATAAAAATGTTCGACTAATTTTCAACACAATTTGATCCGAGAGTGGAGTAGCTAATTATATAGTGATGAATTTTCGGCAAATAACGATCCATAGGAAATTCATTGGAATATATAAGTTTTCTAACGGATTTCCTGTTTTCAACGAAAAGTGGTCATATTTAATACATCAAAAAATATACAATCTTCCCCACACATTTCCGATGAAATTTCGAGGGTGAATGACGGATTTCCTTTCCCGCAGATTTTTTATGGAATTTCGAGGGTGAAATAGCTAATTATATAATGAATGATTTATGACAAAAAGTGATTGTTACGAAATTCGTTGAAAAAATAATAAAATTTATCGGTTACTGACTTGGTTAGAGGCTTGGTTGAGTACTGACTTGGTTGATGATGTTCTAGTTAGAGGCTTCGAAGGGTAACCCCGAATATTACTCTAACGCTCAAGTCGGTACTCAACGATACTCATGCTTGGTTGAGTACCGACTTGGTTTATGATGTTTTGGTTAGGGGCTCCGAAGGGTGACCCCGATGATTACTCTAACACTCAAGGTAGTAATCATGCTTGATTAAGGATGTTCTAGACAGAGAAAACGCTCAAACGGGGGTTGGGTGTGTGTGCCTTCACATGTTGGTTGGTTCTACTATTTATAAGGGGGATATCCTTTTAGAATAGTTAACTTTAGATGGTGCATGTTAGGAAAATTAACCGATGAGAGGGTGTCACCTATTTTGGTGTCCTTTTCATAAGGTGTCTTAGGAGACAGAGTGTTCACGTCCTGAGGTCGGTCCATTATGGTCAGTCCTGCATCCATGTTGTCACGAGCCAGGACTTCATGGTGCATGGTTTCCCTATGTTTAACTAGTTTCAATCATGTATAATTGTGAATGAGGAATTATAACTTCGGTTGACAATGGTTGATCACCATAACAATGTTTCACTATGGTAAAACTCTTCCACCCTAACCAAGTTTCATTTTGATTAATCTAAAGTTTCCACTTTTGACAGTATTAGACTATGATTAACCGATTTCATCACTTATACCACTTTTGAAGTTACATTTCACATCATTTATATAGTTGGCTTATACCAATTACCAACGGATAGAACAACAAAATGATTTAGTTTAAATTACCAACTGATGAAACAACAAAATAATTTAGTTTAAATTACATAACCCTTTCAATTAATTGGCTTTTTTTCCTTCCTTGTAATTATTTTATTAAATCTACATAATTCTTACAAATTTAACATACAAATTAAAAAATACGTATAAGATATTTCATATATTTTTAATGTTCATAATTATTACTGCTAAGTTATTGTTGTAATTAGTTATATTTTTAGATTAGTCATTTATTTTTAATTAATTAGTTAGGATAAGGATTTAGTTATTGTTGTAATTAGTTATATTTTTATATGGCCCCATTGTTTTCCTTTTCCCATTCCCTCCGATTGTTTTTCACTTCCCACTCCTCAAAATTTTGAATCAATTTAAATCATTTTATTGTTTCCCACTGCTCCCAAATTTGTTTTCATTCCCCCATATTTCCCTCTCTTTCCCCCTAAATCCTCATTTCCCTCTCTCCAACTCTCGACTAGGAGATAAACTGAAATCCTCATCGCCAAATCCTCATCGTTCCCCTCCAAAATCACACAAGATACAAACCTAGTTGCTATGGGTCATCGTGGAGAAGACATAAACGCCGATAAAGGTTAGTTTCACTATATTTTTCTGCTACTATTCTCGCTAGAGCAGCAGAAAGATTCGAATTCAACTCATGAATACCCAGTTCGATTAGAGTTTATTGATTTGGTTTGATTGGGTTAAGCTTGTCAAATGCCTCGGTCCTAAAATCACTATGATTTTATATATGTTTCTCTGCATTGTTGAAGGGGTTTTGGATTTTGGAACAAAGCTTCCATATGATCGAAAAGAGAAACACTAGGCGAACTTCTTTACTAATAAAGATACATTTTCGTTACTAAAATAACGCTTTTAGAGACGGAGCAAGATTGGAGAATTTCCCTATAATTGATATCTAGGTTACTTGCAATTTGGTTAGTGGGTAAAGCATCTTACAAGCTTCATAAAAGGAAAATAGAGTACTGGAGTTTTGGGGTTTCAATCGGGATTAGGGTTAAACGGGCTGGGTAAGTCGGTTTTTTTAAAACCCGACTCAAAACCCCGATCATGTTAATTGTTATGCTATTTTTTGAAGTATGTTTAAGTCTGTTATCTTGTAAACTGCTATCTTGAAGTCCATTTGTAATACCCTAATGTGTTATTAGGTAACTTATGTGTTTATTCCGGTTTTGCACCAAGTTCCTCACATTGTAAGCTGTTATGTTGATGTATTTATGTGTCTTAGGTGATTTTGAAGTCTGCTACAAAAGGATAAACATATTTATTGTTTTCCCATTCTATTTAATTTTTGTTAGATTGTTTTTACTT
>JAUEJL010119814.1:0-11926 GCA_032274825.1 Drosophyllum lusitanicum | reverse complement strand
ACTCAACAAGTATACAACTAAGCTTTCTTATTAATATAATTAACTTACAACTTGAACTCTTTACATTATTTACTAACCCCCGTACTCTCACACACGATTTCAACTAGGCCCTAATCGAGGATGTTACAGTGATGAGAAAGATTACGGGATAGGGAACCCTCAAAGGGTTCAACCCCGCGGGTTGATTAGGGGACACTGCTCCCCTACTTCTCATGACATCCCTTTGCTTTCCCTTGGACATGAGAATCAACCTACTCACGTCAACAATGTTCTTGATTGATTAAACTTTGAAAGCACTTAAGGGGTAATTTTAGATGCAAGATTAAGAAAGAACACTTATTTTGGCAAAAACAAATCTAAGTCCTTGAAAATCTAGTCTAATAGCTACAAAAATTAGATGCATTTGCCATATTCACATTGCATACCTAATTTATTAATCTAGTTTTTCTATTAGTTTAATAATATAATTTAAAATTTTATTATTGTTATGTTATTGTGAATTAAAAGATGGATTATTTTGTTAATTTTCTTATTTTGCTAGGATTTTGCATGTACTTTGCAAAAGGACAAATTACGCGAAAATACAATAAACTTTGTCAATATTGTCATTGTATGCAACCAACTTTATTTTGTACCTAAAAATACACACAACTTACAAATTTGATTCATTTTATACAAATTACCTATGACAATAGGTAATTTACCAGTAACCTAACCAAAAATAAAAGAAATAACCAGTATTTTGTACCTAAAACTACAAACAACTTACAAATTTATTGTATACAATTGGTAACCAGTAACTTGGTAATTAGGTTACCAGTTGTATACAATGAATCAAATTTGTAAGTTGTATGTATTTTTAGGTACAAAATAAAGTTGCTTGCATACAATGACAATATTGATAAAGTTTATTGTATTTTCGCACATTTTACCTCTTTACCAAAAAAAAAAAAGGTAATCTTCTTCAAAATTTACCCTATTTAAGGCCCTGAGCTATAATTGGGTTTTTTTAACATAAATATAAAGCATTTACTTATATATTTACATACTTCTATAGATAAACTTTATATTTTTTACCTATTTAAATATAATTAGTTGAATGACCCATTTAACATGTAATAAAGCATAAATAAAACAACATATTTATCGAATGTTTGAAGATTAAATTAAGACGGACTTTCATATTTTCGGTAGCACTTATTTGTTTACTACATTCATAGTTTTATTTTTTATGTTACTACCATCATCACAAAGATGAAAGCTTGAGGGAATTAAGTATATTCGATGTGTACAATGATTCTTAAACATGATACGAAAGTTCACTTTAACATATATTATCTAAACTGAAATATGATACTTCAACGGTGTTTAACATTGTTCAACATCTTCATTTGTTGGAACAAAATTACTCTCTTAAAAATAATTTCGATAAAAAATGTTCATTGATATCATGTAATCTCTTACAAATAATGTGTTTATTAAAACCATCACAGTTTAATTAATATTTTATTATGAATCATGACATCAAAAAATAGATCGAGAGTTTAACGTTAAATAATTATGTCAACGAAAAAGTAACTAATTTAGGGATTAATAATCATAAATTATCCCATAAAAAGGTATTATACCTCACAAATATATTGCAGATATGTATTCTCATATACTATAAATAAAAAATACTTCATAGAAAAAGATGACTGATTTAGTGATTCATAACATAAA
The DNA here is from genome assembly GCA_032274825.1 of Drosophyllum lusitanicum. Lineage (NCBI taxonomy): Eukaryota > Viridiplantae > Streptophyta > Magnoliopsida > Caryophyllales > Drosophyllaceae > Drosophyllum > Drosophyllum lusitanicum. The sequence continues at coordinate 10,204 of JAUEJL010119814.1, read as the reverse complement.
AATCAACTATAAATATGTTAACTGATTTATATTTTTATAAAGATAAGTAAGAAAATACATATTCCTATTTAGAAAAAAGTAAGTGTCAATACTTTTCGATCTACAAAAAAGCAAAGATAGTAAGTCACTTTTTTCAATGGTTATAAAATATACTTTTTTACTAATAAAAAATTAATTTTTTAATTTTGTGTAAGATTATACATTAGAAGTTATAAAAGAAAACTATAAACATATACAATTAAAAACATCTATTAAATATAAATATATAATTTATACAAATATCCCATGTATATTTTCATATAGCTCCTTTGCAAATCGGTGAAAGTCAAAAATAAAATTTTTGATCAAAACTGAGAAAATAAAAGATTTTAATTCGTTAATTGAATTTTTATTTAAGAACATTTTCTCAACAATGATTTTCTTTTGATATACGTAGATATAGATATAGATTATCCAAATTACTATCTGTGTCAAAATAGTCGCATTAAATTTTGGGCTACTAACGGCCTTTTAAAAAAAAGAAAAAATTGTGCTCGTCACGAAAATATGATGTAGCTTTTTAAATAAGTAGCCGGGTTCCGTTGACGATAAAATGCTAGAAATTAATTTGGGCCGATCTCTGCTTATAATCAATCTAACAGGCCCGGCCCAGGAATGTTTAATTCATAGAGAGCTTTACTAAATAAAACAACTTTATATTTAAACCAAAACCCTAAGAAATTAACGATTTTAAAAGAAAATATTACACATACACTAACACTAACACGGTCTAAAGATTATGTTCAACCGCCACTTAATAAAAATAATGATAAGGGTCCAACATTATAATATATCATAAAGATTATGAGCTACTGATTGGTAGCGAGTGATTACAATTGAGTATAAGAAAAAAGGGGCAATTTCGTAAATGCTTTTTTTAAACTGCAAGATATCTTATATACTTAAAACATGCTTTAAGACGATTGTATTTTATGCATTAAAAACTTGTACTTTAGGTATATAAGATATTTTACAAGTTAAAGAGAGACGTATATGCATAGGTCATCGTTTTAAATTCTGGAGCAATTAAAAGAGTTCAATTTAAAACTAATCTAATTAGGTTGATTGGAGGGGCCAACCACCAGATAATCTCCCTGTTAGCTTTGTTGGCTATACGTAAGCAGATAAATCATTTTTTCTTTAGGAGCTTTCATCGATTGATTTCACGGTTAACGTTAAGGAGATAAATCATTTTTTCTTTTTAAGTTAAAAGACATGACATATATTAGAATCTATGAGTATGTATAACGTAACTAGCTAGAAGCTGGAGTCAGAGCTTACAGAATCCGGTTAGATTATCCATCACAAAGACAAAGCTGCAGTGATTAAGTAATCACTGACTAATTTATTCATACCCACAGTGATGTCTTGAACCTAAACGCCACCTAATACTTTTCATAAGTTTTTTTTAATTAATTAATTAATTACTTTGTGTGGAAAAATCAACCAAAGATATCAAGAAGGAATTGTCGTCTTCGATAATTACAATAACGAGCAGCTTGGTGTAATTAAATGTTTATTTTTGGATGTTTAATTAATAAGATTGTTGTAGCGAACGAGAATGTGGTTGACCTAATCGTATTTATTTATTCAACTAATAATATTATTATTTATTCATTTAAATATATTATTATTTTGAGGATTTTACTAATACTATTAAACAACGTGAGATTATTTTTTTTCATTTGTAAAACTGATTTATTAAAAAAATGTATCCTTCCAAAATAAAGATGTTTGGAGGGCAAGTTTAGTCTAAAATCTATCCTCCTAAAATTAAGAGATATTTGTAACGTAATATTAAATTAAAAGCCGAAGCTTCCGTTGAGGATTGATTATCTTTTCTACTTTTTATTTGGTAGGTAAAATATTCCTTCATGATATGACTCATCGTTTATTCACGGATTAAAATCGTTTCACGTTATAAATACTTGATGATATGATGGAAACTATTTCAAATAATTATATAAATAAATTCACGAGATGAATCTTAACGTATTTTATATGTATATAATATATAATATAGGGTTTAGTTTATCGAAATCGTATGGGTGAGCAAACGGTCAGAACCGGCCCGGACCGGACCGGACCCGGTTTAGGCAAAAACTGAGAACCGAAAACCGGACCGGTGAAACTAAACCGGTGCCGGTACCGGTTCCGGTCTTACATGTTTTATTATTGTATGTATCTAACTTTAAAATCTATCATTTAATATAATAAAATTTTGGAGATTACCATTTTGTGTACTTTAACTTATAATAGGAGTGTACCCACAGGTCATCTTACCTTCTTCGATGACTTCATCGTCTCCAGTAACTTCTCCAGGAACTTCATCAGTGCAGTATTTTGGTTCACGTGATCAACTTTTCTGAAATTTCTACCGTTGTTGCTCAACCTTATCATGGGACTCTTAGCTTTAAATCCACCGCCAAACACCTCATCTCTCATCCCCAGACCGATTGTCCTTAGGGAAGATGATCGGAAAATGTGTCTTCGGTTAAAAGGTTATCAAAAAGTGTTTATGGTGGTTGTAGATGGTGAATATCATTGTTTACCTATTTAAAAAGTTTTCCAAAACACTAAAGAATAACTTAAGAAAGTTTAGTACATTAAAATATTAAATTATAAGTTTTAAAGTTACATACGTATAATAATAAATATGTAAAGTTAGATACAGTTTGTTGAGTTAACCACTATAATAATATATTATAAAAAATTTGTTTTAATATCTTAATAGTTTAATTTTAAAAATTTTAAAATTACTATTTACCTCATATATCAAACAAAACATAAACCATTGATCAAATATAACGGATTCAATGTAATGAATATATACAATATTAATACTAAATATTTTATAAAAAAAAACTTCTATAAAGTTAATACAAATTAATTTTAACATATAAGATATTAAAAAGGTGTTTGGGTTAGTTTATTATTTTAGGTTTAAGCTTATTAGATAGGATGTTATTTGGATTAGCTTATTAAATAGAATGGTATTTGGATTAATTTATAGCTTATCAGTTTAAAAACTATTTACAAATAAGGAAAATTATCAAAAAAAAATATGCTTACATATTAAAGTGTTTGAATCACTTAATATTAAGGGAAAAAAAATAAACATGACATTCATTACAACTTTTAATCATAAAATGAATAAACTTATATACTAAAAGAGTCATGGATATCTAATTAAGTTTTGCTTGAACAAATTATCCATACACAATAACTTAATACTTTATTATTAACTCGCATCACATTATATCGTTTGATGTGTGCATATGTTACGTTGGTAAATTCCATTGCGTATATATTAGCTCTACGGTCCACCAAAGTTTACGATTTAAAAAAAGTATACAATTTCTTCAGGATTTAGGTCACTAAAATGTATCCAAATTGTCACGTTTTGATATTGTGAGTATCGAACTTTAAAAGTTTCTTTTGTGTGTATCAAACTTTTAATTTGTTGCTATTGTATGTATTTTTGTTACATAAAAAATAAAAAAGTTACTAGTTTAGTACATATAATAGAAAGTTTAATACACACAATAGATTCAAATTAAAAGTTCGATACACATAATAAAAAAAATTTAAATTCAATACATACAATAACAAAACATGACAACTTGGATACATTTTGATAAACAAAACCTTTTTCTTCTCCTTTGAAGTTTTTGAGTAGGCTATAATTAATACGATTTTTAGAATGTTTAATAGTCGCTTAGAGAGCCAATTGGAGAGCAATAGACGCCAAACACGTACGCCTCTAATTTTGAGGGTTCAAGGGAATGTACGTATTAGGCCATACTCATGCTATGGTCCATTACCTACATGTAAAAAGTCTTTAATAATGAAAAGTTTTATTTAAACAATTAAACTTTTAGGGTAATTCTTTTAAGGCATAAGGATTACGGTAAACATGAGGCCGGGTCTTCCTTTTCCTTGTTTAGGTTACCCGGATATCATCGAGCTTTTGGTAGGTGACTTAATTAACTGGTATATTCGTGGCTGCTTACAAAGCATCTTTTACCATTCCTGATTGAAAATCCGTAAGGCTAAAACTGTTGACTTTCCATATGAAAACAAGTGAATGCTCTGCTAGTAGGTGATGGTTGCATAAGGATTTACCCTAAATAGTCATAATGATGACATTTAATTAATGTAGACATACATATGGCTATTAAAATATTCAAATCAACGTTTCTAGGTTACTCTTTACACTTTAGAGCCATATATATGGTGTTTAGGCCCACTTGCACATGCTTGCTAGGTCTCAAACAGGATGTAACAATAATATTAACTACGTACGTACCCTAGTAATCGTCAACTAGAAATTAAAATACGTGTTAGATCGACATATATGCAATAACAACGTACACATATGAACTAAACTACATTAATTTCTCTAAAGGAGAAACATATTATTCTGAAGGGTTATTCTGATGCAATGGTTACGGCATTTATTCAACTCCTATTCACCTCTATAAAGATCGAAACAAATTAACATTTATTTCTTTCTGTAAGTCTTAAGATTATTTTTTTCAAATTAAGCAACCTTTCTCTTTATCTGTGATTTGGGATCAAGTGAATGTGAGTTCAAGCCAAACAAATTGCAAACTGTTTACAAATTTAATTAATCAAGCAAACACTTGACAATGTATAGACAGCAGCATCTTTTTTAAACAATAAATGTTGATCATGATATGCATAAGTCAGGTGACTTTTCTGAGGGTTCTACTTAATTTGTATAACTATTAATCTTTTACTATGACCTATTTAAACAGAATATATATGACACTTTATAACTAAATATGGGTCCAAAAAATCCAAGATTCTAATCAATGCTATATCAGTGCAATCCCAAGTTTGCATCCTTAAATTTGTTTTGGGTTTTACTTGGAAGAATGAATTAAAGTTGGAGGAAGAAAACTATCTGAGTTATGCATACATACATATACATACATATATATATATATATATATATATATATATATATATATATGTATGTATATATATATATATGTATGTATATATATAGTAATATGTACGTAGTCCTTTGTTGATGATTTTGCACTTGAAAATTCAAAATGCAAACGTTTGTCACAATTAATTGGTGTTTTTCTATAGATGACTGTCTAATTAACGTATATAAAGCTCTTTGAATTGAATGACAAATTAAGGTATTAATTGTGGCGACAAATATAGGAACATGCTTGTGGCAAAATATAATATAAATTAATTAAATAATGTTAAATGTATGTATATTTTGATTAGATGTGGCCGTAATTTCAACTCGTCTATGGTAAACACGTCAATTTCGGTTACACTTTGAATTAATTAAATGAATAAAATTTTAAGTCTTGTAAACTTAAATATTACTATCTATATCTATACTAATATATAAAACATTTAGCACTCTCTCTTCTAAGGGGGTGCTTGGTAGAGAGAAAAGAAATGGGGAGAAATGGAAATGGAGAGAAATAAAAATGTGTGGAGAATTGGAATTGATTCCCCTGTTTGGTATCATGAAATAAATGAAACAGAGAAATGGTGGCTCAAGTTGCCGGACGGCGGTTACGGCATTGGCCGCCTTGCCGGATGTCGACGATGATGAGTAGAACGCCGGAAACACATCGCAACCGGACATCGACGATGATAAATAGACATCGGCTGCCATTTCTCTCCATTTCTCCACAATTTGAAGAGAAATGAAAATACAAAGGAAGGAGAGAAATGGAAATGGGTGAAGAAACCATTTCTCCTCCCAAAACTATAACCATTTCTCCCAGACAAGAGAAACCAACTCTCCCCATTTCTTTTCTCTCTACCAAACGTACACCCCCTAGCATATATGTTTATAAAATAAAATAAAAAATAAGACAAGATTAAATTAGAAATAAAAAGAGAATTAATATATGACGAAGAAATAAAAAGAGAAATAATATTTGACGTAGAAGATGGATCGGAAAACCCAAATCAATTTTGATACATAAATTTTGGTAACCTATTTTCCGCCATTACGCGTAAAAGACTTTTTCCTCGTCATCCATCCTTTTCTAATATAACTTTTTATTGAATATTATTAATTAATTAACTGGTTACTTTACGTACCGTATTTTATTTTAATTAATTATAGTATCACCTTAAAAATAATATATATAGTATCATAACATAATTTGTTCAATTCTATTTATAGCTAGCAATTAAATCTATAATCTTTTGTTATTTCACAAGCTAGACGAGAGTAAACGAAAAATGTAAAAGTGTAAATAAAAGATGCATGGTTAGTATCCGTAAATTAATTTTTCTTAATAAGTTTTATTGAGTTTTTAAAATAAAAATTGCTTTGATCAGTTTAAAAATTACAACACCTTTTCCTTTCTTGCATAATAATTTCATAATCAGCCACTTAATTTGACTAATTAGATTTATCCACATAACTTCAAGTCGAATTGGACCAAGTCAACGATTTGACGCATACAACTCATCGATCTGTCAAAATATGATGAATAAAAACCAATCTATCTATCAATCAAAAGTTCATATAAGAAAAATCCAACATATATAGTTGTCTTTCATTTCAAGAATATCGAATTCGAGCTCCATCAACACCGGCCATGTTAATGGTTATCAAGAAATCGAATTTATTTTTCTTTGTTATCATACTAAATTTAACCGCCCTTTCGGTCTCTCAAGATATCATCTCACCTACTTGCGATGATACTGCCAATTTCACTTTAAATGGCACCTACCAAAGAAATCTTGAAGATGCTTTATCATCCCTCACATCTAATACCAGCATCAGGTACGGGTTCTACACCCGGTCCGTTGGTCAAAACCCGAATCAAGCCAACGCAGTCGGCCTTTGTAGGGGTGACGTCGAGCCGGATGATTGTCGAGGGTGCATAAACCAAGCTAGTACAAGATTAAGAGAGCTTTGCCCTAATCAAAAGGGAGCAATTGGTTGGTATGACAAATGTATGTTAAGGTACTCAAATGTGACCATTTTGGGAGTTGATCCAGACCTTAGACTTATACGGCGGATGGACAACGGAGCTAACGCTTCCAATGTGGACGAGTTTAACCAAGCACTCGAGCCGCTGTTGGATCAACTAAGAACTGAAGCTTCAAGGGGTGGATCTATTCGTAAATACGCGACAAACAGCACGAACGGGCCCGGGGTGAGCAGGATTTTCGGGTACATGCAGTGCACACCAGATTTGTCGGAGGATCAGTGTTATAATTGCCTTAATGGTGCAATTGGGTTTATTCCAAGGGGTATACGTGGAGTAAGAGTCTATTATCCTAACTGCATTCTTAGATACGATGATAACATGTTCCTTAATGCTACGGTGGTTCTTGAAACACCATCGCCACCGCCAACACAATCATCTTCACCACCAACACCACCTACGCCGCCTTCAGGTATTAATATACCATATATAGCCATCGTCTTCTAACTAGCTAGCTTAGATACCATTGATATGCACTATGTCACCACTACAAGAAAATTTTGGGATGACTTTTGTTGGCCCTAAAAGCAAATATGTCGTCCCCAGGGTTGTAAACGAACCAAACCTTTGATAAAACGTTTGGCGGGAAGTTCGTTTATTTAATAAACAAACAAACACGAACAAAAATCTTTGTTCTTTTAGTTAAATGAACAAACACGAACAAAGGTCTCGTTCATTCATTTATGTTCGTGAAGGTTCGTTTACGAACACACGCTCTCTCTCTCACACACACACACACATATACATGTAGTTAGTGTATGTTTATATCTAATAATATTGAGTTTGTATTATATTTGTATATATGTTCATTTATGTTCAGCTAACGTTAAGCGAACGAACATGAATACAAAATTCATTCGTTTTTTCGTTCGGTTTGTTTAAGATCCTAATCGTCCCTAAATGGTTTTAGAGACAACATGTTACCGATAAATGCTGGAAGCTTGAATTCCACCGCTAAAAGTTTATAACAGCATGCGACAAAATACTTTCAATTCACTAATATTTTGTTGTATTTGTAGGCAAGAGTAGTAACACCGCCCTTATCGTAGTCATCGCGGTCGTGGCAACCGTTATTCTTGTGACCTTAGTCGTGATTTTCTTGTGTGTGTTAACAAGAAGAAAAAGAAAACAGGGACGTCGACATCTGCCGGAGAATATCTCAGGTACCTGAGTTGATCATGATTCTTATTTTTTTCGTTTTTTTTAATGAATGGCAAATTCCAGAAACACACTCATATACAGGACCGGTCCAATTAATTTTAAGGGTCTGCAAAGCAAAGATTTGAGAGGAGCCATGAAATAATAAACTATAGTCTAAAATTCACATTTAAAGCAACCTTAAACAAAATTATAAATGAAGTCGCTTTACAAATGGAAAACATGATCCAATCCTCATGAGGTTAAAACTTATATAAGCATCAAATTAAGATCGTACCAAACATGATAATATAAAAACAAAATCAATTAGATACATCATGAGCACCGGCCATTACCGGCCGGCAACCTACTACCGACTAAACCCTAATTAAGTGGAAGATTTGCCAAAACAAGCAGTGGCGGAGCCACGTTAAAGGAAGGGGGGAGTTGCCCCAGTAGCTTTGCAATTATTTATAGATAATAAGTAAAAATTATCATAGACCCCTACTAATTTTATATCTAGGCCCCTTCTTATTTATTTATTTGATATTTAGGCCCCTGAAACTTCATAATAAAGTCTGCAATATAATGAAATTGTACTTTTAATTCAAGTCTGCAATACATTTAACTTCACTATTTAGTCATTTAACATTTAGGCCCTTGGAACTTCACAATTTATTTGTTATAAATTATGTTAATAATGTTGTGATTTGTAAATAACTCTTTAAAGTTCCAAAACTAAAGCTAAATAATTTGATTACCGAACAAGTTTGATCCGACCCATTTAACTTGAATATACTTTCATTTGTTATATTAGTCGTCTTGCGAAACTTTCATTAAAATTGCCCCCCGTAAAGAAAAATCCTGGATCCGCCACTGAACACAAGAAGGAACAATAATCAATAACTTAGTTCATAATCAATGGAGACTGCCTAGTTCCCAGGGTGATAACAAACCAGTGAGTATATCAAAAAATAAACTATCAAGTAATGGAAATCGAAGCGATAGTAGGTATCTGGAAAGACGTCGGTTATGAGGAACCTTCTTTAAAAAGTTTCATAGGCTTATTTAGTGGGCTAAAACCTATATAAATATATAAAGATAGAATTACAAAAATGGGCTCCTAAATTTCGTGCGGCTGCTCTGGTGACCCATACCTAGGCCGACCTTGTAATTATACATAGATCCAACAAGGATAAAGGCGTGTTGATGTTCATTAAAAAAGGCATGCTGATGTTAGTTTTTTTTTTTTACTACATTCTTGATACAAAATTTTCTATTTTTTAATATTTGTGACGGTAATTTAGTTTATGAAGATGGAGATGTTGATGAAATTAGTACGGCCGAATCATTGCAATATAGCTTTGGTATAATTAGAACAGCAACAAATGACTTCTCGGAGGACAATAAGCTTGGTCAAGGTGGATTTGGTGCGGTTTATAAGGTAAACAATGCATTAGAAATTTATGTGACAACAATTTATAAGATTTTGTTAAGACCATTAACATCTTTAGAACTAAAAAATTTAGGGTAAGTTACAAAACGGACAAGAAATAGCAGTGAAGAGGTTGTCCAAGGATTCAGGACAAGGCGAACAAGAATTCAAGAACGAGGTTTTGTTACTTGCGAGGCTACAACACCGAAACTTGGTTCGGCTCCTAGGATATAGCCTAGAAGGGTCCGAACGACTTTTGATGTATGAGTTTGTACAAAATGCAAGTCTAGATCAATTTATATTTAGTAAGTCGACTCTTCTAACAATATTTTATAGAAAAAGTACTTGATCATATATATATATATTGAAAATATCATTTGAGAACCGTTTTTATTGCAAATATCACGAGAACCAATCTGAGCCGTCAAATTCTTCCTCCTTCAATGTTATCACCCACCCATGAATTCATCTCATGCACCTTGTCATACTCAATCCCCCACGCTCTCCATCCATGAATTCCACTTACCAAATGAACGGCTAAGATTGGTTCTCGCGGTACTCACAATAAGATCGGTTCTCAAAT
>JAUEJL010119803.1:0-11927 GCA_032274825.1 Drosophyllum lusitanicum | reverse complement strand
TACATACACACACACACACACACATATATATATTATATATACACATATATACACACACACACACACACATATATATATATATATATAATAGAATGTGTTTGATTGTGTACGTCTATATGCACACTTAAATGTTACCATTTAAAAATTTTCAAATAATATAAATGTTTGATTTATTACCAATTTAATAAATAAACATCAAGTTTAAACACTATTTTAATTGTTATAAACATCACAATTTATAACTAATCAAATTAATAACTAAAAATCACAAAATGCACAATAACAACAATAATTAACAACAATTGACACTAATTAACAACAATTAAAGAGTGGTTCATTCGGTTAACACAAATTAACAATAATTAACAATAAGTAACAACAATATACACAATACACACACTGAAACACACACACACACACTACATAGACTCACATACAGACCCGAACACACACACGAACACACACACACAAACACACAAACACAGAAAACACAAATACACACACAAACACACACACCAACACAGAAAACACTAACACACACACACGAACACACCGAAACAAAACACACACATATACACACACAAAACACACACACACCCAAACAAACACGCAAAAAATAAGGGTCGATCGACGGTATCTTGTGGGTGTTTCATGAAATGTAGGTTGGAGGGGGAGTCGTGCGAGCGACGCGGCGTCAGGCGAGTGGCGTGCGACGGTGTCCGGTGGTCGATCTGTAGCAAGTGGCGTGCGACGTGGTGTTCAATCGGCGACAGAGAATTTTTTAAGTTGGGTCAAAAGTGAGGTCAAGTGGGGCAAAGGGGGATTTATTTCAAAAGCAATAACAGTGACATCAATAGAGGCGGCATATCCATTAGCGACGACACCTCAAATGTTTGGGTGGGAAAAATACATGGGTCTTTTTTAATGGCATTAGCGTCGACGGCATTAGCGACGACAAAGAGCAATAGCAGTGACATGTAGCCCACCCAACTACATGCCGCCGCTAATGCCCTCTTTTCTTGTAGTGGTTACTCACTGCCATATCATCTCCCACCTTAAACCATCTCTAACCAACAGACCCCACATCCAACCCACATCAACCATCTATCTTTTCTATTTTTCTATTTTTATTTTTTGTTTCAACTAGTATTAATTAACATAATTTAATTTTTATAAATAAATTGCAAGAAAAATATAATTATAAAATATTATAATTTATAAATCAAACTAATATTTCACCTTACATAAAAAAATAAAAAAAATAGAATTACATAAATTAAAAAAACTACTAGTTATCATGGTCGTTGTGTTTTGGAAGCCGATTAATGTGCTCGATTAAATCCGATCGAAGGTTGTGATGTGTTTCCGTGTTTCGGACTTCTCGCATGTTAGCGTCATGTTGTTGATCGCTAATCACTAACGTCGTCTTCTTCTTTCGCTTGATTAACATTTTCGTCGAACGGGCAAATCACGTTACCTTCTTCTTCTAATATCATATTGTGTAATATGATAAAAGCGTACATTACTCTACATATTTTATTCGGGTGCCACATTCTTGTTGGGCTTTGTATAATTACATCAGTTGTTTAATCACACCAAAAGCCCGTTTCAAATCTTTTCTTGCCGCTTCTTGCGCGGCACTAAACCTTTTTTGTGTTTGATCAATAGGGGTTCGAATGTTTTGACAAAAGTGGCCCATTCGCGATATATCCATTTGCAAGATAGTACACAATTGACATCGTTGTTGGAATCGACCAACCCAAAGAATGCATGCCAAATCCAAAGATCCTGTGATACCATTGCCTCTAGGATCAAAGTCGGCCGTTGATGATCACCTCTCATGTAGTGCCTTCGCCATGCGTTTGGGCAGTTGTCCCAATCCCAATGCATACAATCTATGCTTCCTAACATGCCAGAAAACCCGTGTCTATCCTGGTAAGAAGTTTTACGTAAGTATCGCTTACCATAAAGAGAGATGATACCTTTACACAAGCTTTGTACGCATAGTCATGCAATTGATTCCGCTATCTTCAAGTACTTGTCAAAACTGTGAGCGGATATCCCATACGGCATTTTCCGAATTGCCGAGGTACATTTTTGTATACGAGATAACCCTTTCCTACCTCTAACATCGTACCGTAGAAAAAATGTGTCTCATCCATCAAGATCCGCGACTATCCGTGTGAATAGTCGTTTGCTCATGCGGAAATGTCTCCTAAAAATCTCGTCATTGTAATTGCAGTTTTCCGCAAAATAATCCGCAACAAGTCGGTTGTGTGCAGCTTCACGGTTTCTAACTTGATCCGGTCCCCTCCGTCCCCTTATTGGACGCGAGCTTTCTTCATGATCGTTGATAAGCCTATCAATAGCCTACGTTAGTAATCCACGAAAAAAATACATGACTTGTTTGATGATATGCGGTGATACGAGTAGTATGACTTCAACACAATAGGCAAGAGAACTTAGTCGTATCGTAGTATAGAAAATAAGTACGGGTGTCGAATACAAGGGGAATGTGTATTATTCTGATTTTATTTTATTAACTTAAAGTTAAACTAACTAACTACTAAAAACCTAATAAACGCAAATAAAGCAATAAAATGGGATTTTTGGGATTGTATGCTAAAAATCTAAACTTTAACCACTAACTTACCACTAATCACTATCAAACACCTAAAGCAATGCAAAGGGAACAAAAAGCAAGGATCTTTATGAGACTTTAACTATAGATTGAATATTTCTCTTTCTAGATTCGATTCTACCTTTTTGAGTTGATTAAATTCAATTACTTTTGTGCAATGGACATCTAAATCATCATATACCAATTCCTATAGTGGTTAGACCCTTGGTCGGATTATCTAGCCTTTAACCATGCAGTTAATTAAACCTTATGGTCATGAAGTCAATTAAAAGCATAATTAGCCGTTTTAAGTTCGAATCAAACAAGATTTTACATTTAATGATTAATTAGGTTAACAAATCATTAAATTGACACACAAAGGTCATTATGCATCAATCATACACATTAAAGTTTCCATCTTTGTATGTTTTAGCCTAAGATTTGGTCAATCACTAGTTAAAACTATCTATTGATCCTAAATAGTTAAGATTAAAGCTACATAAACGGATTGGTCTTCCATTTTATGTAAACTCAAAATATAAACTTTCAAAAACAGTAACTAAAACATGCATGGATCCTTTATAAAACTTGTAAGACAAATATATGATGAATTAGCATCCTAAGACATTAAAATTAAATAACTTTATAGGGTATCATCTCCTCTAGGAAGGAAAACAGAATGTTTAGCCTAAATACATCATACTTGAACATTGGAATTTAATAAATAAACTAAAGATGTGTTTAGTAGTATTTGGGTAGAAAAAGTGGGTTGATTAACCCCAAAATTGATCCGGAGTTGTGTTTATATAGAAAAGCCAAAACAGGGGTTTTGCTCCGGGACGGGTACTTGGTCCCGCCGTGATCCTGAGAGTCCTCGCGATCTCAATTTATCTAACTTTTGAATCCGGCTTTATCTACCTGTCGCGTCGCGATCCATAACTCGTCGCGTCGCGACTCTTAGCTGGCAACGCGATAAGCTTCAACTTTGAAGGCTGTCCGGCCGCGATCTCTATCTCAACTTTGCGTTGCAACCACGAACCTGTTGCGGCGGGATCTTCTAATTTTCCCGGTTCCTTGGGTTTTTTTCTTTCTTTATTTCTTTTCCTTTTTATCTTTTCTTCTATTCTTCTTTTCTTCTATCTCTCTTATCTTCTTTTTCTTTTATTGATTTCACTTCATTTCTTTATTCTTTTTTTTCTTGATTTTCACTTGCCTTAGCTTTTAATAATTTCATTCTCGCCTTTTTAGCTTGCAAAATAAAAACAAATGTAAACGCACATTTTTACACAAATACGCACACTTTTCGGCTAATACTAAACAGATATCGCGCTTAATTTATAATTAATAAATGCGATATCAAAATACCCCATACTTGAACTTTCTTGTCCCCAAGCAAATCACAATTTTATCAAGGCTAAAAACTTAAATAACTAACATCATTCTTTGAAAAATTAAATGTCACTTACGAGTGTCAAAAATGTTGATTATAAACAAGACATTTGATTAAAAACAAGACATTTGATATACCCAGGATTATACACACACTCATGTTTTGATCCTCATTAACTTTTTAACCTCCCAAATACTCTCTCTATTTATAAATAACCAATCCTTAATTTCCGAATTGCACTTTTTATTAATACGGTTAATTTACCCTTTAAGAAATCCCCCAACCTCAAGACTTATTACATATTTTCTAACTTAATTTCACATATGTTTTCATCTTTTTAGCTCTTTTTTATAAGTCTATGAATATTCAACTCAACCCATCCCACACCCGTTGGCTTTAGGTGATTAGGTGTCGAACATCCGTTAGAGTTTACTAATTCGAGTTACAAAGGTCATTTTTTTTACTTATATATTTTTCTAGCTCTTTTGTATATATATTTTTTTATTTTTTTGCATATTTAGCTTTTTTCATTTTATTTTATTTATTTATTTTTAGCATATGTTTAGAAAAATTGAAAATTCACACTCGGTCTATTTTTGTCAAGGTTATATTCAAAAAGGGCTTAACCTTATAATATATGTAGCAATTCAAAAATTAAAAATCGGTTACTATAAATGGAAATTTCTAAGGAATGGCGAAAAGCCACAAGCACTATGCATAAAAGCTAAATATAACCTATGAACTTGTTTACAAATCAAATATCTTGACACTTATAACTAATACTTAATCTTTACTCGAATGATATTAAAATTTAAAAATTATAGCCCAAATAAAATAATAATTTAATCGATGATTAAAATTCAAATGAAGAATCTTTTTCTAACCCCCAACCCTACACTTATATTATACAACGTTTCCATTGTACATAAAATAGAAATAAAATAAGGTAGAAAAAGAATAGAAAAATTCTCTAGGTAAAAATAAGGCGGACGGAGCATAACTATCACTCACTGAGTGCAAATATATACGCGTGTACTCCATACATCACAAACACAACTAAAATAATAAAGCAACTCAAAGAAGATCATCAAACAATAATATAAAGAATTGTATTTATGTCAAAGGATAATAATGTCTGAATTATATCTATCAAGGCAACAATAATGAACAATCAAGAGCAATCATCATCTACTTAAAAAAAACGAAAGACAAAACACACAAACAAAAAGGACGAAACAATCTAACTCACTTTCGTAGGAATCATGGTTGCATTTAGCGTATGCAACATGCCTTTAAACCCCTCTGTAGCCCGAGTGGACGAGTTATAGTCTCGTGAGGGTTTTTTAGGCAACACACGCACAAAGTTGGATACAGGGTGCCTCCCAGAAGCGCTTCTTTACTTGACTCATTAGCTGGACTGCACCCCACACATAGGGTTTGAGCACGGTGAGGTTGATATCTTTACCTTCCTTCTCTTCGGGCATTCCTTCCAAGTAATGCTTAACTCGGTGCCCGTTAACTTTGAAGGTAATTCCTTTAGAATCAAGTAGCTCGATTGTTCCATATGAGAATACCTTCTAACCACGTATGGTCCGTACCATCGGGTTTTGATTTTTCCAGGAAATAACTTTAACCTGGAGTTAAATAGAAGAACTTTATCTCCGGGTTTGAAGTCTTTATTTCCTTTTAGCCTCGCATCGTGCCATTTGTTTGAGCAATCCTTGTAGATCAAGGAATACTCATAAGCTTCGTTTCTTAATTCACCTAATTCATTTAGCTGCAAGAAACGGTTGGCACGTGCTTTATCTAGATCAGGATCGCATGCTTTCAATGCCCGCTTTATGCTCCATTTCCACCGGCAGATGACATGCTTTGTCATAGACTAACGTAAAGGGTGTGGTTCTTAAAGGTGTTTTGTAAGCGGTTCTAAACGCCCAAAGTGCGTTATTGAGTTCTTCCAACCACTTCTTACGATTCCTATTCACCGATCATTCTAGAATATGTTTAAGCGTGCGACTGGTAACCTTGGTTTGTCTACTAGTTTGCAGATGATAAAGGGTTGCAAATCTATGGTTCACACCATATTTTTGTAAAGCCTTCTGTAATTGATTATTAGCGAAATGCGTACCGCTATTACTTATTAAGGCTTAAGGGATACCAAATCGAAAGAATAATTTCTTAAATAATGTCACTACGACTCGTGCATCATTGGTGGGTAAGGCTTGTGCCTCGGCCCACTTCAAAACATAGTCGATAGCAACTAAGATGTATTTGTTACCCAAGATGAAGGAAATGGGCCCATGAAGTCTATACCCTAGACATCGAAGATTTCACATACCTTGATGTTGTGTTGGGGCATCTCGTTTAAGGAAGAAATGTTACCGGCCTACTTACATGCGTCACATTCTTTCATAAGAGCGTGCGTGTCTTTAAAGATTGTGGGCCAATAAAATCCAGCTTCAAATACCTTGTTTGTGGTGTAGACCGCACCGTGGTGTCCCCCGTTGGGCCCACTATGGCAATACCCGAGTATTTCTCTCACCTCGTCTCACCAAATGCATCACCGAATAACGTTGTTTGCGTAATTTCGAAAAAGATAAGGTTTACCCCAAAAGTAGTATTTCACATCTGCAAAGAATTTCTTCTTTTGCAGGTGTGTCATACCTTCAGGAGGTTCCCTACAACAACGTAGTTTACGAAATTTGCAAACCAGGGAGGCTCGTCACTTACCTTCATTAGATACTCGTCTTGGAAGTTATGGATGATGTCCGATTCTCGTAATTCGTCCAGATTAGGATTCTCTAGTCTCAACAAATGTTCTGCTACCATATTTTCTGCTCCCCTTTTGTACCAGATTTTGATGTCAAATTCTTCTGGTAGCAAGACCCATTGGATAAGTCTAAGCTTAAGAGTCTTGTTTATCAAAGAAGTACTTCAAAGCAGAATGATCGGTAAAGACAATTGTTTCATATAGAATCAGATAAGATCGAAATTTGTCAAAGGCATAAAGCACAGCTAGGAGTTTTTTTCAGTGGTAGTGAGAGCGGATGCCTCTACCGCATAATCGCTAGCATCGCAGATGAGCTTAAATGACAGGCTCCAATCAGGAGCAATCATGATGGGGACGTATGTGAGTTTTTCCTTTAAAGTATTAAAAGCGCTAAATACTCGTCGGAGAACTCAAATTTAGCATCTTTTAATAGGAGTTGTGTCAAAGGCCTTGTGATTTTTGAAAAATCTTTAATAAAGCGACGATAGAATCCTGCATGGCCTAGAAAACTCCTCACCCCTTTCGCATTAGTAGGTGGTGGTAGTTTAGATATAGTATCTATCTTATCTCTATCAACCTCTATCCCTACTTGTGAAACTTTGTGTCCCAACACTATGCGTTCTCATACTATAAAATGACACTTTTTTCCAGTTTAGCACGAGGTTGGTTTCTTCACATCGGGCAAGCATTTTTATCAAGATTAGTTAAGCACGAGTTGAATTAGAAGAGACGAGAACAACAGTTAACGTGAATTGTAGGTACAGAGCCGAGAGAAGAGTGAGAACAACGGTTAACGTGAATTAGAATTGCTTATTTGATTTTAGGATTAAAAACAAAGTATTTATACCCGTTGGGTATTGACAATATCTACCCTATACTTAGACTAATGTCATAAGTATTTACAAACTTCAGTAGAGTATAATAAACACAATTTTAGGGACGTCAGAGAGGTTCATTATCGTATAAAGTTTGAGTAGTGTGGGCAATGTTATACTTAATTGTTAGAACACAAGGTATGTGGCTGAAAGCTTTTTGTGATTTTTTTCCTTGGTCTCAAAAGAAGAATACAAGACCTATATATATATATATATATAGTCGATGATCTTCCAAATATGGCTACACAATCATAATAAAGACTATACAATCTATCCAAAAATAGGAAAGAAAAGTAGACCAATTATAGTAAATATACAATCACAATAATATCTCTAATATTCCCCGTGGTTTGAGCGGGAGGTAGCTGGATGCTTAAACCGGTGCAAAAACGAGTGAATAGACGCCGAGGGAGACCTTTTTTGAAAATGTCTACATATTGGTATAGAGCTGGTATATTTAATACAAGAAGTGAACCAACCCGTACTTTTTCGCGAACAAAATGGATGTCGATCTCCATGTGTTTAGTGTGTTGGTGTTGCACCGGGTAAACAGCAGACACGTTGTCATAGTAGACAACAGAAGCATGTCGATTGGGAACATGTAGTTCAAGAAGGAGATTGCGTAGCCAGCAGATTTTAGCAACAACATTTGCAACTCCCCGATAGTCTGCTTCGGCACTGGAGTGCGATACCGTTGTTTGACGTTTTGAAGACCATGAAATAAGGTTGCCTCCTAAGAAGACACGGTACCGCGATGTTGATCGTTGAGTATCGGGACACCCTCCCCGGTCTGCATCTGAATACGTAGTAATGGCGGTTAAAGGGAAAATAGAGATGTGAAGCCCATAATGAAGCGTGCCTTATAGGTAGCAAAGGATGCGCTTAAGAAGTTGAAGACGAGGTTCTCGAGGGGCATGCATTAATACGCAAATCTGCTGAACTGGATACTGATGTCTAGTCTTGTGAAAGTTAAGTATTGGAGAGCCCCGACCAAACTTCGTTGCATGGGTAAGTCAGCTATCAGAGGCCCCGTGGCACTTAACTTTTGAGAAGTGTGAACCGGAGTTGTGGTAGAGTGACAATTAGACATATTGGCACGTACTAAAATGGCTTTGGCATATTGAGATTGCGAGAGAAATAAGCCTTTTGAATTTCAGGCGACTAATATCCCAAGAAAATGATGTAATTGACCATGATTCGTCATAGCAAACTCAGATGATAACGAAGATATACTCTTTTTCAAGAGACAATACGAGGATGCAATTATCATAATGTCATCCACATATAGAAGAATAAAAGCAGTGTGTTCCTTTTCTCAATACATAAACAAAGAGTTGTCACTTACACTCGCTGTGAAACCTTGAGATGTGATAAATGTAGAAAAACGTTAGTACCATGCTCGGAGTGCCTGGTTTAACCCATATAGAGATTTACAAAGCTGACAGACATATGAGGGATGCTGAGAATCCACAAAGCAAAGACATTTTCTTGAAGGTCACCATGTAAGAAGGCATTCTTTACCTCCAGTTGATGAATAAGCCAAGATTTGGACACTACAATGCTCAAGACAGTCCGTATGGTGGTTGGTTTGAGTATAGGAATGAAGGTGTCATCGCAATCAATTCCAACCTGTTGTGTTTTACCATTGACAACTAGTCTGGCCTTGTATCTTTCAAGTGAGCCATCAGCATGAAACTTATGAAGATATAGCCATAAACAGCGAATAATAGGGGCATTCGGTGGTCGAGGAACTAAATCCTATGAAAATCCCATGTATGATTGTCCTGTAGCGCTTTAAATTCATTAGCCATGGCAGAATTCTAGTTAGGATCATGACGGGCATCCGTAAGGGATTTTGGAAGAGGGGAAATGACATGTTGAGATGTAGTGTGAAGGTTCATGAGATGACGGGGTTTGAATGTACCCACCTTGGATTTGGTGGTCATGGGGTGGATAGGAGGTGGACGAGTAGGATGAGGAGGTGTCGGGTGACAAGGCTAGGGAGGAGGGATAGGGGAAGTAGGTGGGGTAGGGATAAAAGGAGGAGGGATAGAAGTAGGTGGGGGAGTTTGAACATGATCAAATATGTAAGGTGGTGGATCAAAGGGAAAAGAGTTAAGGAAAGTGTAGTCGTGGTTAGCAGCAGGGTAAGAGAAAGGGAAAGACGATTCGTCAAAAGTGACATGGCATGAAATATGTACTCTGCCAGTGACGGGATCGAGATAGCAATAGCCACGAAAATTAGAAGGATACCCAAGAAAAACACAACGAGTCGAGCAAAGATCAAGTTTGTGGGTGCGAGTAGTAGAAGTGTTTGGGTAGCATGTGCACCTGAAGACACGTAGGTGGTCATAAGTAGGGTGTCGAAGGTATAGGACGCATACAGGGGTACGAAAATTTAAAGTGGAGGTGGGTAGAATGTTATGAAGGTATGTGGCGGTGTGAAGGGCCTCAATCCACAAGGATGGCGGCACAGATGCATGAGTAAGAAGTGTGAGAGTAATGTTATTTAGTCGATGGAGCATATGCTCAGCCTTGCCATTTTGGGAACAGAATTGTAAGCCATTGAAGTTGGCAAAATTGTGAAAAGTTGTATTATCAAATTCACCGCCTAAATCACACTAGAATGTTTTAATAGTTCGTTGAAATTGAGTATGTATGTATTTGTGAAATTGTTGAAATTCCCCGCATGTTTCAGATTTAAATTTTAAAGGGCAAGTCCAAACATACTGTGAGAAATTATCAACGAGGACTATATAGTATTTATAATCAGATTTGCTTAATACGGGAGATGTCCACAAATCACAATGAATAATATCAAATAGTGCACACAAAGTAGACAAAGAAGAATGAAAAGGCAATTGTTGGTGTTTAGATACTTGACATGAATGATAATTAAAATGACTAGATGTCTTATTACAACGAATGAAACATTTCGAACGAAGAAAAATTAAAACTGGGACACCCGCATGACCAAGACGAGGATGCCACAAGTCATTGGTGTAGGCCATCAGACATGAGTTAATGGAAGCTTGAGAGGAGGGGAACGGGTGGAAAGGCCGTTGCTATTCTTGCAGATAAGGATACTCCTAGTCTTGAGGTCCTTGACAGAAAAACCAAAGGGATCAAATTCGACGGAAACATTATTATCTATAGTGAATTGTCGAACCAATATTAGATTTTTAATAATATTAGGAGTATAAAGAACATTTTTCAAGAAAAGATTTTTGCAGGGGAGATGAATTTGAGAATGTCCGGAGCTATGAATGGGAATGGAATTGCCATTACCAACAAAAATACTGCTAAAAGGACTTTCATGCAAAGGTTTAGAAATAATACCTGAGTCAGTAGTAAGATGAGAAGACGCACCGGTATCCACATACCAATTATCATCCGGTGGTGTTTCAAGAGTCATAGCTTGGAAAGCGTGACCAATATCAGTTGGATTTGGTGCATCATAAGCTACAATGTTTGCCGATGGAGTAGTTGGATTGGATGTGGGCTTATTTATTTGCTGATTATGGTGTGATGGCTGCTCTTAGGCCCAAGATTAAGGAGCCCATTGTGGTTGAGTGGGATAAGGGCAAGGTGGAGGACTCCAATAAGCTCAAGGATTGGCCCAAGGAGGAAACGTATTTCCTGTGTGTGTACCCTGGAGGGGTGTTTCAAGAAGCATTAGGGGTGGCAGATCCATGACCAGGGCCAGACCCATTCCTCCGAGATTGTTGTCAGCGTACATCCTCTGCTCGGTGTGAAGAGGGGCAACGCTCCTCATACGGCTGGGGATCATCACTATCAGATCGGCGCTCAACATCAGGGTGACGTGAATCAGGGCAATGAATAGCAGCAAGAACATTTGGTGTAGAAACACCTTCTCTTGTGAGTTGTCAGCTGTGTTCAAGTTGAAGCATCGATCGAGCAGTGTCAAATGACGGGAGGCTCTGATTAATGAAGGCAGCGGTGGTGTCATACTCGACTGGAAGCCCTCGTACAAGTTGAAGAACTAACCTTTGTTCATTAACCGTGCTTCCAACATCATTCAACTAATTAGCAAGGTCATTCAATTTCTGACAGTACTCGTCAAGGGAGGCCGTACGTGGCCTTAAGGGCAGATTGTTGAATTCATGTTCAAGGGCAGCAGCTCTTGTACCTTTGTTGTGAAATAGGTTCTTGAGTCGTGTCCAGGCTTCAAATGCAGTAGATTCGGGTTCAAGAACACGTGTAAGCAGGTCATCTGAGAGGGTACCGTAAATCCATTGGAGAACGCGGGGG
>JAUEJL010119792.1:0-11929 GCA_032274825.1 Drosophyllum lusitanicum | reverse complement strand
ATATATATATATATATATATATATATATAAGCCCAACAACTTTAATAAATTTCTCATTCAACAATATAAGGCTACAATCACTATAAACATTCCAATAGAATACTTTTTATAGATTTTTGAATTTTGGGTATTACATGCAGGGTGAAGCTCGATGATTTCAGAAACCAGATTTGTGGTCGTCACATGTGTACTTCCCCAGCGACGGTGGTAGTCTTCTACTCCGGCTATGGCAACGGTGGTTGAGGAGGCGGCGTCAGGGTCGTGGTGATGGTTCTGGTCGACGGAGTAAGCTTGAGGAGGTGAGGGGCATGTGATCTTCAAAAGTGAAATGCCCAGTTAATAACATAACAAAATATAATAATAATAATAATAATAATAATAATAATAATAATAATAATAATGAAGAATAAGAATAAGAAAATATAATAAAATAATAAGGTAACCGGACACGTCAGTATTTACCTGTTTTGCAGGTCAAAATTACACAAATTGTAACTTTAATGTAGTTTAATGCATTTTTGCGAACACAGTATAGTTCGTTACACAAAATATTAAAATGGGTATACTTCATTACATTTTGGTGCACTTAACCCTATTATTATATATTATGTATTTTATATATATATGGCCACTTAGGTTGTAGCATAGTGGTAAACACTTATGTGCTTTGGTGTAGTGTTTGCCCATTGACCAAATGTTATGGATTCAAGTCCTGTTTAGGACAAATTGGAGTAGATTTAGATGTTGTCAAAAAAAAAATTAAAAATATATACGACTCAAATAATGTTTATAATTAATACTTATTGAGTCGTGTTCAATAAAATCCTTGTAAAAAACATAGTCCTAAAATTTTAATATTTAATCACAGGTGATTCTGTATACAATCACATGTGATTTGTAAAAGCATCACATGTGAATTACGAAAATGCCACTTCGCCCAAAATTTTAAAATGCAATATGAACTATTGATGTCATTGGTCCAAAGGCTATAATTAATCCGTTAGGACTATAGATTAAGTATGAACTATATTAAACATTCTTCGATACTTATTAATAAAAAATGTATTTTAAAATGAAAAACTTACCGATTATTTGCATTTCAAATGTCGATTTATTACCAACCAAAGATATTTATGATGTAGAACGTGTTTATAGTGAGATTATTAGATTCATGATTATGAAGATACCAAAGTCAAATTCTTAAAAGAAAAGGTCGAAAGAGTAGGTAGATAAAGTAATCCACTCAATTGGATATTAACCCATTCATTCTATTCTTTATTATCAAATAAAAATAGTTGCAATATTTTCAAATGTAAATTACAAATTTACTTCTCTGTATTCTTTAATTTGTAGGTTAATTTGATTTTCTTAAAATGATTAGATAAATAAATAGGACGAATATTGATATACTATTTGAATTAACAATTGTTAGGCATCAGCAAAATAATGAGGACTTTGAGTTTGAGTTCAGGATAGTAGACAAGTTACATGTGAAGCGGACAAGACTCATTTGTGCATCCTCAATTGTTAGGCATCAGTAAAATAATGAGGACTTCGAGTTTGAGTTCAGGTAGTAGACAAGTTACATGTGAAGCGGACAAGACTCATTTGTGCATCCTCAATTGTTAGGCATCAGCAAAATAACGAGGACTTCAAACAAAAACAATAACTATTGGACATTCGTGGTAGGATAAAACTATGGCCAATGCGTAGCTACGCATGCATAGATCCATGTTGACAATGTGAAAACAAGTTAGAAAGGGAGCACCCTGCTAGCCAACCAGGCACGCCACTCCATGTCTTACCTTTCTTGAATTTATGCTAATAGGAGCCGATTCGTATACAACAAAATTCGTCCATACATAATAAGTACAAGCATTTAATAGCATATGATACAAATTGATAATAAGTTGTTATGTATGAATAATTTCTATTATGTACAAATCATAACCTTTGCTAATAAGTATACTAACCATTGTGATTCTCTCATGTACCTAACATGAGAGAACAATAGGGTGTTATACAATGATGGATTATGGAGACCACACTCTTAATTGTTGCATTTGTGGGCCTTCTTAATTATGATCGGAAGGAGATTTGATGGCTAAAAACTAGGAGTATTCAAAAAAATATTTGTTGAATCGGGAACAAAATTTGTACCAAGCCGAACCAAATAGAGAATAATTGTTCAATAAGGATCATATTAGTTCAATAACCTTTGAGGTTTGTTATAAGGATCATCGTACTTCAAATCAAAGGAAATAGTCAACCAAACCACTTAGAACTATATGAACTTAAAAAAAAATCAATAGCAACTTAATATATATGTAGATGTAGATGCATAAACATAAAAAGTAGGAAAGACCATCATAATTTATAATCGTTTGAACAGGTGTTATAAATCACATTTACAATCTATCGCTAATATAAAGGATCACTGTTTACTTCTCTCTTTTACAATTATATGTGTCACCATCTATCTCCTCTCTTCTACAATCAAGCACTATATCATCTCACATTTATCTCCTTTTGCAATAGGCAAAGAACATCTATTAACTCTTTTACAATTATAGAAATAATTGATACAAACAAGTGTGTATACAATATACAATCTTTTGAATGAAAGATATCATGCACATTTTATCTCTTACCACATGGGGATTTTTTTATCTTTCATATGATATGATAAAGAACATATAATTTAGCTGAGAAAGTTTAGAAACACACTCTTAAAAAGTGCAAGAGGTTATTTTTGACAAAAGATCAAATATCTATATATAAACATTGTATAAAGTAAGGTGTATCACTTGATTGTCCTCCCAAGTAAGCCACTTTTCCTTATTTTCAATCTTTCCACTGCAATAAGTTAAAATATGATTGGAAGCTTTTGTCAAGGGCTGAATTACTATTGAGTTCTTGTAATTTATAAAGTTCGTCTTTGGCATCTCAATAATAAGAATACTTTTGAATGTTTATATAGTTCGTCTTTGGCATCTCAATAAACTTAAAGCTTCTAGAAAATTGTAAAGCTGAAATTAACCGGTATCAGGTACGGTCATATCATGATCCAACCATGGTCGAACTGTCCTCCTTTTAGGCACCACCCTTAAGTAATTGTTTGTCGTTTTGATTAGTGATGTGTGTGGTAATTACCATTTGTAGACTTGCGAGTTGAGTATAAAATATGCACGCATACACACACGTTATAAAAAAACACCCCATGTGGGTGTGTGTTTTTTTAACTACAGTATATGTTCATGGTTCTTGCTATCATCAAGACTAGGAGATGTGTATATAACAAGCCAAATGTAACATCTTATATTATTTAAAAAAGATACAAAACATACTAAAGTATGTATGAGAGATAATTTGGCGAGTCTTGTTTTCAAGGATGAAAAAAAGTCAATTGTTATTAAAAAAAACACACACACATATATATAAAACTAAATAAGTGAATACGTGTACGAAGAAATAGTGAAGAAAATAAGACAAATTTTAAAAAATAAATACGTTGGAAATCATCTTGAATACATAACCAAATGCTTGTTTTAGTCTTTTTAGATATTTGATAAAATTAAAATAACGATGACAATCTATAAGATGACAGATGTGATATTTCTAGTTTAATATATATTTTATTTATACATTTATATATTATACTTACAATTTATATATAAGAAATAGAAAAATGATACACTCCTATTTTTTCTCCTATTCACAAAATCAACACAAGTGTCAAAATCAATGAATGATATGAAGAAAGAGAATTAGTGTATTCCGCATGCCATTTTATATTAAATAGAATGTAGATGATATGTACACAACAGATTTTGGTCATACATAACAAATAGTTGTTATTTGGACTATCATACCCTCGAATATGTGGATGAGAATAAAAGATTGTGGGATTCTAGGGGCATAAAAGTCACATTTGTTGTGTATGGTAAAATCTTGTTGTATACAAACCATCTCCCTAAAAGGCTTGTAGCCTAACGGTATTAAGGTATTGAAAAATATTTCCCATAACCTATTGTTATGGGTTTAAGTCTCGCTATAAATAAAATATATAAATTTAAGAATAGATTAATATATACATATTTTTTACTATTAAAAAAATATAAGAAGAAAAAGAATGATATATCACGACTAAAACCACCTACAAATACAATGCGTTTTTGGCAAGTAACCCGTTTGTTTCCTCCGTGAAAAGTGCTTCACAGTAAAGAAAACGTGCCTAGAATATTATCATGACGTACAAAAGGTGTATTATAAGTTTCTCACATACCCAATCCGAGCCGCCGCTGATCTTGGAAGCTTCATCTGCAGCTACGCCACCACCTTCCGATGGCCTATCACCGCCGGCTCCTTTAATAATTTCATCTGGTCACATGCTTCACAGTCGCGTCATTCATTATTGACTGCGGTGGCATTCGTACAGTTCCCAAATCTACCTGTACCAATTTCAACTTTCTTACCCCCATCAAATACATATACCCATCACAATGATATGCGTACGAAATTTTGTTTGATCGGCTCCATAAAGGCCGACGATATAGTGATTAATGGATGATATGATAATGAAGAATTTGATCGTTCCATCAGAATCATCTCCTACGTTCTCGACCGATGAAGAACTCCAATCGGAAAACCTAACACTAACCTTAATACCAGGTCTGCCGGACGATCTAGCAGCTTTAATCCTTTCATTTCTTCCGTATTCTCATCACGCACGACTTAGGTCCATTTGTAAACTATGGAAATACTTTTTCTCATCGAAAACCCTATTTTCAGTTCGTCGTAACCACCTCCATTTTTCTGATTTAACTCACCTTCTCTGTATTTTCCCTGAAGACCCTACAATTTCTTCCCCTTGTGTATTCGATCCACAAAATCTTGCTTGGTGTAATCTCCCTCCTATGCCTTGTAACCCCTACGTATATGGTCTCTGTAATTTCACCTCAATTTCTCATGATTCTCACCTTTATGTGCTCGGCGGGTCCCTTTTTGACACCCGCTCGTTTCCACTTGATCGCCCGTCGCCGTCTTCATCCGCTTTCCGATTTGATTTCATTACGCAAAATTGGGAATCTGTTTCTCCTATGCTTTCGCCTCGTGGGAGCTTTGCCTGTGCCGCTATCCCTAACTCAGATCGGATCATCGTTGCTGGTGGTGGGTCTAGGCATACGATGTTTGGAGCTGCTGGGAGTAGGATGAATTCTGTTGAGATGTATGATATTAGTAGGAATGAATGGGTAGCTTTAGATGGGTTGCCAAGATTTCGAGCTGGCTGTGTTGGATTTGTGGTGGGAAATGAAGGTGACAGTAAAGAATTTTGGGTCATGGGTGGGTATGGTGAATCAAGAACTGTTTTGGGCGTTTTTCCGGTGGATGAGTATTACAGGGATGCTCTGGTGATGGAGTTGAAGAATGGTGGGATGGGAAAGTGGAGAGAACTTGGAGATATGTGGGAAGAAGGGGAGAGGAGGAGGCTTGGGAGAATCGCTGTAATCGAAGATATAAATGGGGGTTTTCCCAGTGTTTTCATGCTTGACAAGAGCGACATTTATAGGTAAAGTTCGAATATTTTAACGTCTTGTAAAATTGTCTACATTGTGCATTTTGCTATCAACGTATTCACATATATCTGTTCATGTTATATGTCTGTTTTGTGGTATATTGATATGTATTTTTACGAAGATATATGAATTAGAAAGTTGGTTGCTTGTTCATGTGAAGAGTACGGGAAATCTTGTAGTATTTCTTTATTTAACTCGAACCACATTGCCCAAGTTTTGCAAAATGAATAATCTCGAAGTCAACCAGTAGATTGGTTTGACCTTTATTTGTCTTGTATAGGGATTTTGCCCTTGGGTAAGTGTGCATTAATGCTGATGTTTGTCAATTTGTGTGCTGATGCCATATATACCGATTTATTAATTTGTTGACATATCTGTTAGTCTACCTAAAAAATCATTTGGATGATGTTATTGAATATTAAGTGATCTTAGCATAATAGGCTGTTAAACAATGTTGACAACCAAGACAAGTTTTTATTTATGAAAAAGGCTATAGCCATTGCTCGCCATCACAACTTTAGGGTTGGAACTGAAGTACTAGCACTGAATTTATGGTGGTGTTATTATTACATGACTCTGGAACCCCCAAGCTGAAGGTTACTTAGGTAGCATTGCTATTCTTGGACCACAGCCTTCTGGTTTATTTATGAACAGTCTGCTATGGTAATTGTGAAATAAACCTATATGTACATTAAAATTGAGCTATTATTTTTCCATAATAGATAAGTTAAAATGGTAGTCAAAGAAATGCCTCAGTTTTTTAGTCAGAAACCGACCTTAATAGCATTGGTTTCTTAGTTAGCGTGGAAGTTTCTTGGAATATTTATGAATCGTGTCCTCTTGGTGACAAATGTTAAATGTTATCTATTTTTTTGCACGACTGCACATTGGATCACCGCTTACCTTTGACAATCTTGTAGCAGTGAAGTTCATCTCAGAACACTTGCTCTGTAGATGTATCATTCATCATAAGTAGTCTAAAGGCCCAAAACTAAATATCTTTGTTGCATCTGTTCTGAAAGTCTCATGTCCCAAATATCTATTTTGACCCATTTAGCTTCTATCCAAGCTGTCATCACTGTTACATAAATATAATGACGAATCTGTAGTTTTTCACATGTTTAATGTTGTTTTGTCAGCGAAACTTTACACTTTAGAGGGTTCTTTTAAATTCTTTATGCTCTAACCTGAACCTTATAAGAAGAAACGATCCCTAAATGTATGACAAAACCAACATAACTTCTGTTTGATATCCTTGATCTGCTATCGCAATAAAGATGTTCATAGACAGATAATGTTCAAAGTCACACTTAGATACTTATACTTGGAACCTATGATGCAAAATCCGAGAGCATTAATTGTCACCATATCAGTATTGATTTTGGAAACAAATTCTTATATAGCTTACTTGCCTTTCAGGTATGACATGGCTTCCAATCGTTGGAAAAAGGAAACTAGCATCCCAAAAAAATTAACAAATGAATCATCGGTGGGGTTTGTTGCACTAAACAGGGAGCTACACCTGATGGGCCCCGTTAGTGAAGGTGATTCAACAGAAAATCGTAAGTCGAGGCAGCATAAGAGGTCAGCATCTTTGCTCTTACAAATATATCACCCTGAAAAGATGATATGGAGAACCCTCATCACAAAACCACCATCCCAGCAACCTTTAGATTTCAAAACTGCAGTTACATGCACCATTCGACTTTAGGGTTTCCACTCGATTGATGTCTTTAATGTATGTAGTGTGTTGTATCATGTTACACTACTGGTTTTCAAACAACCATCCTCTCATCTACTTGATTACTTGAAAGATTACGTGACTTCTTGATTAGGGGAAGACGGTATTTGGATCAAGAGTTGTATCCCTTGTTATATTAGTTGTTTACATATGGAAATGAGTTGTATTAGATAACCTAAAGTTCACTTTTATCTATTCCTTCTTTCTTTGGTACTTGTATCATATCCATCTTGTTTATCATTATATGTTGGTATTCTATAAAGTTATCAGTTTGAATTTCATTACGCTGGTAAGCCCTTAAGTGAATATTGTTTCTTGTACATGCTATATGCTAGAAACTTAAAAAGTTAAAAGACTTCTTCTGGACAGTAAATACTTTCACTTGGACTATTTTTTCTTTAAAGAAGTTTTTCACGGTTAGGCCTCCTTTTGAAGTCGAGCATTTGCTTAAATGAACGCGGTCTAACAATTATTGTGGTCATTTCCTTACTGTATAAAACATAAAACTTCTAAAAATTTTGCAACGGTAATACAGGATTTATGAAATTAAGGTACAAAATGTTTTTCGGTGTTGAGTTGATGAAATTAAGATCATAAGTTTATTAGGAAAATTATGTATCCTCCTGCCGACTAAGTTGTTACCTGTATTTCACTAATTTTGACACATGTTTTGATAATGTGAATGGGAGGATGAATAGGAGGGAATAGAACTCTCATATTATTAGCAAAGTCAATAAAGGGAAACAAGTCATGTATTGAATGTTGGTCAAAGAGTCAAAATTTTAGTAATACAGTAATTAACATAATATAATGCATTAACCATTTAAATGGTAAACAAATGTGGAGTTGGCTTTGTCTGTTTCTTTGTTCTAAGTGATCCACCCCACTTATTTCAGATATATTTATAGAACATAATAACCATTTTGAAACTGCCCTGTGACAGATAATGACTTAGAAAATTTAGAAAGAGATCCGAATTCAATCGTATTTAGATAATTATCTTATCTTGGATTGAAAAAACAAGCATAGAAGTATAGAACATATAACCGCATCTGTTACCAATTACCATTATAAAGGCACTTTAATAAATTATCAACTTTGTTTTAGAGAAGATTCCACTTGCCAACAGTACACAAACGAAACTACATTCGGCCAAAAGAAGAGACCCCTAATTCATAACGATATCGAAGGATAAATGCTTTGCTAAAGCATTTATTGATATCATCAATCTAATTTATCTCTTGTCCTGTTTGATATTATTATAGGAATTACTCTTGACCTTCCGTGTTCTGTATAAATTCATGTGAGATTTTGTTGTCCGCCATACTCATCCAACATGATCAACCTCCAGCTCTCAACAGCTTTTCTCCTTATACTCTTCCCCTTAATCATATTCTTCTTCTTCTTCAAACCCCTCTTCTCCACATTCTTCATCAAATCTACTGGAAATTTTGGTCCAAAATCATACCCATTGATTGGATCTTTGTTTCCTTTACTGCAAAACAGCCACCGATTCATTCAATGGACAGCGGACATAGTCCACAACAGCCCTACTAAAACCGTCATAATCCACCTTCCTCTGGGTCGTGTCCGTGTCATGACCGCCAACCCTGCTGTCGTCAAACACATCCTAAAAACGAGCTTCCATCTCTACCCGAAAGGCACGCGAGCAAGGAACACGTTGTTTGATTTACTTGGCAATGGCATTATCAACATCGACGATGATGGGTGGAAGTTCCAGAGACAAGTTTCAAGTCACGAGTTCAGCACAAGGTCTCTGCAGAATTACGTCGAACACGTGGTGGACACTGAGCTTAATGACCGTTTACTGCCTATACTTGCCACCTCTGCCACTACAAGGACCACTGTTCTTGATTTCCAAGACATACTTGAACGGTTTGCCTTCGATAACATATGCAATATCGCATTCGGATACGATGCTGCTTATTTAATGCCGTCTATGCCAGAGGCTTTATTCGCCACCGCGTTTGAAGACGCTGTTATGATAAGCACCGGTAGAATGCGGTCGAGTCATCCGTTTATATGGAAAATTAAACGATTTCTCAATGTTGGTTCGGAGAAACGGCTTCGTAATGCCGTCACCATTGTTCGAGATTTCGCAGACAAACTCATCAAAGAAAAAAAACTAGAATTGGAAAAACAATCATCTCTTGACTCTGTTGATCTACTTTCCCGATTTCTAAGGTCTGGTCACTCAGACGAAACTTTCGTCACCGACATTATCATTAATTTCATATTGGCCGGAAGAGATACTACATCGGCAGCATTAACATGGTTCTTCTGGTTGCTTCACAAAAATCCTAGAACCGAAACTGAAATTGTTAAAGAAATTAAACAGAAATCAGATAATTTCGTTTACGACGAAGTGAAAGACATGGTTTACACTCACGCATCCCTCTGCGAAAGCATGAGATTATACCCGCCGGTGGCGATTGACGCGAAGCAAGCGGCAGCTGATGACATTTTGCCAGATGGGACTTTTGTGAAGAAAGGGTATCCGATAACATATCATATTTATGCAATGGGGAGGTCAGAGGAGTTGTGGGGTAGTGACTGGGCGGAATTCCGACCAGAAAGGTGGTTGGAGAAGGATAAGACGTCGGGTCGATGGTTGTTTAAACCGAGGGATGGTTATGAGTATCCGGTGTTTCAGGCGGGTCCCCGTGTTTGTTTAGGAAAAGAGATGGCGTTTCTGCAGATGAAGAGGGTGGTTGCGGGTGTTTTACGACGGTTTAGGGTGGTTCCGGTGATGGATGAAGACGTTCAACCGGTTTACGTAGCTTACTTCACATCCAAGATGGAAGGAGGGTTTCCTGTACGGATTGAAGAACGGCGTGAGATGGAGTGATCTTGGATACCGGGGTATCGATTTGATTATCTGCTTATATAATAGCTTTGACGTTGGTGGTATATACAGGGTGGTTGTGTATGGATGGGAACTGAAGGTTGATTATTGATAACTTGATATGATTGTATTGAATTTGGGTTTAAAATGCCTCCTAAATTGATCTTAATTTTCAGTTTATTTTAAACGGTTTAGCATCAATGTTTTGTTTAATCATTTAATCCCTAAACGATTTTTTTTCTTATTTAAGTGTCTTCTTTTGACACATAGCTGGTTTGATCTACAATCACTTTTCTGAATGTTGTTATTTTTTAATCCTTTAATTTACTAACCAATAAACTTACGTTGTTTATGAGGTTTAGGTGTCGTTTGTTTTTTAAGAGGTTTTTGGTCTGAATCTGAATATCATGTCTGAATATTAAGAGGTGATTCTGACGTCTGAATGTTTATTCATATTTTGTTGTTTGTTTCTAGAACATCTGCATGTTTGTAATTATCTATTTTATGATATTTTATATTAAACTATTACATTTTTAACAAAAATATAAACTTTTCTAATTATAAAATAGAATATTTTAATAAAAAAAATATAAAACCATAATAATACAATGAATTAAAACCAAAATATTTAAGAAAGAGATGCGTGACGGCATCCGGCATGTGTTGGCCGACGGCGACTGAGAGGCGGGAGAAGGCCATGTATGTATAGGAGTGGAGGAGCAGATGTTAACGTGAACCAGTGAATGAATTGGTCCAATTGTTGTAAGAGAATAAATCATGAATTCTGTTAAGAGATAATAAGAGGTATTTTTATCTCTGATTCATTAAGAGATTTTAAGAAGTTTTCAGATTTTAATGAAAAGAAAAAACAAACAGCATTTACATTTTAAAACCTCTTATTGAATCATATCAAGATATATTAAGACATTTTTCAAGAAAACAAACGAAAACAATACACTAATCATGTCTTAGCAAAGCATATATTAGGTAAGATGTAGACATTGATTATTCGTAGACAGAATCACACACTTAAAATTGGAATTGTAAATAAAGCCTAAATTGTAGAAATTCGCACAAAAAGGATCTGCATTACAACTCTACTCGAACTTGATTAAAATTATATTAAACTAATTTCGACTTTGAATAATTAAGAATTCTTGTTATGAAAATTCTAATTATTCAATTTAAATGTCATACTAAAATGAGATTCATCCGTCTTTATCTAATGAATGCATTATTCAATAGTGACCGGGTTTATATGTTTTGTGTGGGTGGTTCTTTCTAGCAATTGACCCAAATCCTTTTAGATGATTTCAAACCCTTTTGAAAATCATAAGGCTTTCACTATTTCCTTTGAAATAAAGCATCTCTTCATAACAAGGAATTAGACTCATCAAAGAGCATGTTTGCTTCTATGGAAGTATTGCAACCAATTTCAACAACAAATCCTTCATTATGATGTTGGAATGTCTTTTTTACCCCTCAATTAGACATTATAATCACAATGTCTATTGTCTTATTAAGGGTATGTTTGGTATGGAGCTTTTTGGAGCTTATTGAAGCTGGTAGCTTTTTATTTTGAAAGAAAAAACTACAAGTCATGTTCAGATGAAAAGGCTGAAAGCTTTTTTTTAAACAAAAAAACTCTGAAATATAAAATTTCTTGAAATAGCTTTTAAAACTAGCTGGAAGCTTTTTATATACCAAATTACCTAAATATCCTCTTTAATTGTTTTATAATTCCTC
>JAUEJL010119781.1:0-11929 GCA_032274825.1 Drosophyllum lusitanicum | reverse complement strand
TAAATCCAAGTTCAGTTTATCTCTCCTGACTCACCATCGACAATGATCTTATACGTGGTACCAATTAAACTTATTGAACGATAGTCCGAGAACTATATAGGATCATGCTTCTTTGGGATTAACATAATAAGATTGCATTAATAATGTCAACCCATCTGGTCCTGGGCTTTGTCACCATTGCAAGCCGAAATTGCTCTCTTAATTTATTCGAAGGAAAAAGGTTTTTCTAACGACATCCTTTGCTCTGCAATAAGAGGATTAAAAAATGATAACCACAACCCTAATAAAAATGAAAAAAGTTTGATTTTAGTTCTTAAAATGATAACATTGTTTCATATATAGAAAATTGAAACAGAATTAGGGTGTGTTCAGCAATGGACTTAGGGGGATTATAGGGGCTTGTGATTCTAGTTTTCATAATCTTGGGGGATTATTAAAAATATAATCCCTTATAATCCCCCAAAATAAAAGTTTTTTCAAGAAGTTTATGGATTTGACTTAAAAGGTAAGTATGAAATTTATGAAAAGTTAGATTAAAAAATGAGTTGTTATTGCCATTTTTAAAACTAATTAAGATTTTCCTTTTTATTCTTATCTACAACCCAGTTATCATTCTCCTTGTATTTAATATTTTACACCGACTATTTGTTGGAAGAAAAATGTTACATAAATGAATCTTAATGGTATATTATGTCTCTATGTTTAAAATTGAATATTGCTACTACGTAGGTTATATATATTTTTAATATTGGATGGTCAATTATGGATAATTTAACATGTGCATCATGATAAGGATAAAAAGCTTTTACTTATAATTATTCTATACTTGTACCTTAGCTACTTTTAAAATTGAACTTTGAAAATAAACGAGACAATACATCTGTAATGTCCATATATTAGTGCATGTTGAAATTGTTACTAAAAATGACACGCAATGTATCGAGCTTCTACATATGTCACAAGATTCTTTCGCCCGTCTTTTTGCATGTTTGAGTAAAGGGTTGGTTAAGATATAACAATTATGTGTCGGTTGAGGAAAAAATGGTTATGTTTTTTATGATGATCGGTCATAATCAACGGTTAGTTGTCGTGAAGCGTATATTTCAACACTGACAGCAAACAATTCGTTATTGTTTTCATGAAATATTGAATAGAATGGAGTTTGTGAAAGAGAATATAGTATTGACATCTTTTAACCCTAATCTGAACATTTCAGGACATAATAAGATATTATAACAAATGTTTAAGATATATAATAATAAAGTTACTTATATGGGATCTTTGTTTTATATGGGATCTTTGTTTTTATATTTTTAATAACAATTAATTCTTACTAGGGAGCACTTGATGGAACGTTGGTGCATGGTTTGGTACCAGTCAACCAACAACATTTATATAGAGGAAGAGAAAGGAGAGACTATTATCAACATATGCAACTTTAATATGATATTTGTTTTTATTATGGTCAGATAGGAAGGGATAACACATGATGCTAGAATAGTATCGGAAGCTTTAACAAATCCTAATGCACCATTCTCACTTCCTCCTTCACGTATATTTATGATTACATATTGATCTTTATATTAATCATTTTATTATATTGATAGAAAATACTATCTTTGTGATGTTGCTTATGCATACACCCGAGTATTTATGGCACCGTATCATAATGTGATATATTGACTTGGAGATTTTCGTTAAAGACATGCATTTTACAGCAAAGAGAAATTAACAACTCACATGCAAAAATGTTATAGAACATGGTTTTGGAGTATTGAAAGCATTATATTGATGAGAGTGACCGACTTTTCTTTAGTTACACAAAGAAAAATTACCATAGCATGTTTCACGCTTTATAATTGTATAAGAAAAGAGGACTTAAGTAATGAATTTTTCTTTCAATACGATCAAGATAATGTGCGTGTTGAAAACAACAATGTACAAGATCAAGATGATAATGATGTTGATAATAGACACAACCACATGGAAGTGCAGCACCTCGTAAATATATGATTCATTTGCAAAATCAAATTACGTAACAATTAATGCAAATATAAGAATCTTTAGTTACTTTTTTATGTTAATTAATGTTCTTTTTTAATATTGTGTTTCAGAAAATATGCTATTTTTTGATATCGATGTTTTTAACATGAATATTTGATAATTGAGTTGAATTTGGTTTAAAATTACAAAATTATAATAAGACATTTCTTAAAATTAAAAAAAAAACAACTTTTTCTTTACAGTAACGAAGCACACCAAATTTTTTTTTCTTTCCCCTCTAAACACTATTAACCGATTCTTAATTATTTTTTTGCCAAACACCATTAACTAATTATTTATGATTTCAAATCACAGTAATCTAAAATCATATTAAAACGCAATCCCAAACACCCCTTAGTTGAAAACATGAACACTTATTCACTTATTTTGTAAATTTTTAAATAATTAGCGAATATGATTACAAAACTATATGGACATTTTATACATGTTCTTACAAATACTAGATATTCCATATATGTGCAAAATATTATTAATAGCCTAATAGGTAATTAAGTCCATATTGTCATATATACCCCTTCAATTCAGATACCCATACAAGGTGAACAAATAGGTAACTTTACTTCAAAATTTGGTCAAAGAAATGAGATAGAAGTAGAAACTCACATATGAACCATAAAAGAGGTTAAATAAAAAAAAGAAAAAGGAAAAATAAACTTGAGAAAATTGGAATACAAACTAGTAAAAAGTATATTACAGTGGTCAGCAGTTTCCCATTTCATAGCTAGACCAATTTTCAAGTGATTGGTAATCTTACACCCTCCAAAATTCAAAGTTAGGGCTGCTCTTTGTGTTCTGTCACCACCTCTTTTTTACTATTGTTCTTTCCAATTTTTGCATGAACATTTGTACTGGTTTCTGACTTCTGAGCTTTTGGCATGAATCCCTTCGACACGCCAACTTTAAAAAGGTCTCCAGCAGCACTTGGGCTCAACACACGTGTGGCTGTCAATACAAGAGGATATAGTAAGCATCTAGATTGTAACATAAATATCAATGTTGCAGAACTCGCTAGGCGGGAGCTGGGCGGTAGGCGGGGAGTACTCGCATTGGAAATTCTTTAAGAAAATTTCAAATTTTTACGCATATATGCATATATACACACACTTGAACATACAAAATAAATTCTCAAACAAAATTAAGGGGCTGAAGCTGATGAATAACTTGAAGTTTGAGGCTGTTATGAAAGAAATGAAGTCTAGAAGGTTTTAAATGTAACATTTGAATATAAAAAGATAATATAGGCAGATATAGGGTTAGGTAGAAAGTTGCACCCACTTGCCACTTTCTTAATTATCTCAAGGGAAAGTTGCCACTTTTATGTGGCTGTAAAATACTTAAAAAAAATAGCTTTCTTTTGACCATGGACCGCCTAAGACCTGACTTTGACCGACTTTGACCGGGACCTTGGAATTAGACCGACTAGCATATATTCTGTAAGGTCAAGGGCCGCCTAGCCCGACTTCTACAACACTGATAAATATGTAGGAAATCACTTAAACTACTTTTAAGTGAAAACATTGTCGCGATGGTGAAGAACATGTGCGTATGGTTACATATAGCATGGAAATTAACATGCATCTAAATGCAAAACAGGCAGTATCAATCATCAAGATTGCTAACAAAACAAAGCGAAGTATTGTATTTGGATTTGCGTTTTTGAAAGTTGGAATACTCTGCTTCTAATGTTTGGATAAACATATCCGACACAAAATGCAACAAACAAATTATGCAAGCATAAACTAAAACTACTTTAAGTTGGCCTAGTTTAATAATCTTACAGTTCTATGTCACAATTCACATATATATCTCTCCTTATTTTTGAAATGTGTCTCAGCCATTTATCTAGTATTTTCCAAACACACAAACATCAAATTGTCTACTTATTACAACTTTGTGCAAATAACAATAGAAGCACTTTCAGACATTATCTTCAACAGCTACTAGAGCTGATTATAGTATCCAACTTCAGAACTCACTTTTTAATGTGCTAAATTTCCTAAACCTTTTATAGCAGGTAACATGCTGAAGTGGTGAAGGCTTTGCTGATGTGTACCAATACTCCCGCCTCAAAAACACCTCGTCCTCAAGGTGACGCTTTAAATCATTTTGATTCCAGTCCGGAGTCTCAAAGTCATTCTTTGAGGTTGTCGTCTTATAGGCTGCCATAATAGATGCCCAGCAGTAGGCGAAATAAAGCCAACAACCTTATTAGGTCAAAGATGATATACATCAGTAACCCTGATGTGATCTCTCCTTTCCCGCAAATGATCACAACTTGTACCCCATTTTCAGTCCGGAGTATACTACCACCTACATTCATCCTGTTACATCGGCCCACTCCTGCCCTTGTTCTTTCCCATGTTCTTATTTCGGTTTCTCTGTTAGCTTCTAGCCACACCCACACCCCCTCCCCTATCACATGAGCTTTTTGGTTTGGCCTGATGCAACCACAAACTTCTTCCGAATTCCACCTCTGTGACCATTTACCTGTTTGCCCCATATCTTCTTCCAATCTCGATTATAACGGAATCTTGTAAACTCAAATTCTTCAACGTTTTTCATTTTTTCCCCTGTGACACTTGATTCCCGCCTGTAGCGCGGTACTGAAAACCCAAGTTGTCAAACTGATGACCAAAACACAATTCCTTAGGTGGATTAGTAGGCAGTAGTTTGGTTGGTGATACAGGCCTATTAGTTAAAGAGAGCGACGCTGCATAACTTCCTCATGCTGACAATCTGCTACTTCTTGTTGTTGAGCTGCCTCAGACCTAAACACACCTAGTTCTGAGACACGGTTGTTCTCCAAGGCAAAAAATTGTTTGGTAACCTACATATGGCACTGTCCAAGTTCAGCTTCTAAATCAGTGAGTTTGGTCAAGGCTTTTGGCAATCCCAAGAGCAGAAATGTACTTTTCAAACAAAAAATTGGAATTTTTTTATACCGATGTAACAGTGTTCATTGTGAACAGAGATTTTGACACTGACGATGAACAGTAACTTTGACTATTTCCTCCATTATTACAGGTACAAAATTGATGCTCTGATACCAATTGATACGAACCAAGCCGATTCCAATTGAAAACTAAAGGAAAACGTGGAAAAGAAACAGAAGCGATGTGCGTACGTACTGAGGAGTAGGTAATCGCCCAAAGTCTAAAGACCAATAAACTCTCATGATCCAGATCTGATAACAGATATACCCTATTTATAGTAGAGACTACCACCCTTTTGCACTTGTTTCTAAAATAAGGAAATTATAAAAAAAAAAATATTATTTGACTCCTCTAACTTATTTTAATTCACAATCCCTCCCCTTTTGCACTTGTTTCTAGGCCACCTCTGATACATGTTCTTGAACCGGATCATATCAACGTCCCCCCTCCATCATCTTCATCAGAGAACCCCCTCATCAGCCATTGTCAACACCATATATCATCCCCTTAAAGCCTAAACCCCCTAAACCTCTGACGAAATCCCCTAAAATCGCAAACATTAACCCTAAGCCAAAAGCCCAAAAGGAAACCAAACTCGAACTGCATACACATCAAAAATGCATGTGGTCCCCATTCATTGGTTTCTTTTCAGTTTTAAATCAATTCAGGGATCTACAAACAGCATAGAACCCTAAACAAAAAATAACAAATAAAAACATAGTAATTACATAAACAAAAAAGAAACCAATCATATAGGGCGGCGAAAGCTTGAGATTCTCCAAAGGAGGTCCTAATCTGAACTCATGGCAATCAAGTGTGCATCTTTACCAGGCTAACCATCATCAAATTAAACTAAATGACCAAAATGGAGCACAAACCTACTTTTAATGATCAGGTTAAACAAAGCAAGGAAAATGACAAAAATAACACAAAGTTGTAACTACTATACTATTTATGCAACTAACCCTATAAAAGATATTTAAACTAAACACATAATTATAGTTTTGTCATGCTTCTATTCTTAGTTGGTGCAAGAATCAAGTAAAATGGAAGTCTAAATGATTATCTACAGTCATGCTTCATCCTTTATCTATTGTAGTAGAAGACTTCAACTTTTCTTAATTCTAGTTTCTAAGTTTACTATAATTCTCTTCATTGTAAATAACTCCACAAGATTGTGAATTCAAAAAACCAGAGTGAATAAACGTCGAATTTATATGCATTATCAATCTAAATGAATAAAACAAATTCTTACTATATTATTTATTATCAAAAATTGTGTAAATGGTATACCTTGAACTACTACTAATCTACTAAGTGGAAAAACATCTTTGTTCTAACTAACAGAATACAAGAGTACACTCGAGCCTGTTCGATAAAATAGTATAAACAAGTGTTGAAAGAAATAAAGGCTTCAATGATTTAAAGATCTTGTCAGGACTTGGTTTTGAATGAAAGAAAATAGGATCACTTGATGAAGTGTTCTAAATGGACACTCAATGTCAAATAGTTATCATTTTTAACCCTATGTATGATTCCAAAGGTTGAAATCTCCTATTGTCCACCTATCAATTCATGTGTGGTGATTCATTCGCAATCATTAAGCATCGGATTCAACTTCAAGATCTTTAGTTTACCCTCAACAAATTCCAACAACATAAGCAAGTAGGGACCAAAATCTTTCCTTTTTAGCCAACACGTATAACTTTCGTTAAGACTATTACCCGATATTAAAGTATTTAAGTCAAGGCCCAACACTAGAAAGTGATACTAAACAAGAACTAGAAGACAAATAAGTCACACTAAAGAACAGACACATACAACTAGCACACCTATAATGTCACTTTCTATAATCAAAGATACCAAGCTAAACAACACATAACAAATCCAACATGTTTGATTACCAACCTCCCATGGAATTACCAAGAGGTCTAGTTTCAACTTTTTGATCACGTCTACTTTATCAGATAAACCAACCCACAAGTCCACAACAACATATAACTAATTACCTTAGCAAACATAACAACTTTACAATCGAATCGAGAGGGATTACCAGAAAACTCAGGAGAATTCA
This sequence comes from Drosophyllum lusitanicum, assembly GCA_032274825.1. NCBI lineage: Eukaryota > Viridiplantae > Streptophyta > Magnoliopsida > Caryophyllales > Drosophyllaceae > Drosophyllum > Drosophyllum lusitanicum. The sequence continues at coordinate 4,858 of JAUEJL010119781.1, read as the reverse complement.
GTCCCTGAAAATGACATCATTGGCCATATTCATCAATGGCTCTAAGCAATCCGGTGAGAACTTTCTGGCAAACATATAAGAATTTGTAAAATTAGACTGCCGGAGCTTGTAAATCAGCTCCGGTGACACCTCCGGTGGATAATATGTATGTGGGTGACCATTAACACTATCAGTCCAATTCACACGGGTCAATGTATACTTAGTACACCCTTTTGGATCCTCCATTGACAACAATGTCGGAAAATAATGTTCTTCAGGGTAACAAGACTGAGGCCTCAAACAATCCAGCCGGAATTTCTTCCATAACCGCCGATCACTCACCACCACAACGGCGTGCCGCCGTGTTAATGTAAAAAACTGTGAACCCATTCGAAATTTATCAAATGGGATTTCAGGAATCATCACGTTTTTCCCTCTCGCATTATACCTGTCCCAAATATACCGATCGTGGGAAACTATTTCAATAAAACTTTTATACTTCAATTGTCTTAATTCGGCTACCTGATGCGATTTAGTTTCAAAAAGGGTATCATAAAAGAAGTTGAAAGAATGAAGAGGAATACAATGTTGGGAGATAAGCGTGAAGAACGCGTTATTAGGGTCGTCGAGAATTGCGGTGGCAAGAAGGCGGCGTGCGGCGGAGATAAGAGTCGCAGTGCCACGATGAGTTTCCTTAGCAGAAATGAATCGATCTTCAGAAAAAACCCCACCAGGGATTTTAATTTTAGTCTTCACAGTTGGGTCAGCATGAACATACAAAGTGTACAGATCTCGATTCGATTTATTGCGAGTAAAATAGCGTTCCCATAAAGGGGAAAAGTGAAGGTCTGAGTTTGTGAGAAACAGGAATGCGATTTTGGGCTTAGAATTTGTTGCTCCTAGGCGGGATTTAGGTTTGTTTGCGTGTGATTCAAAGGCGGTGGCTCGCCGGAAAAGTGAGAGATCTTCGAGTTCGTCGGGAAAAGAGACGGGTTGTGGTGGTGGTGGAGGGAGGATGTGTGGGGCTAAGTAGAAGAGACCTGGAAGACATAGTAAGAGAAGAATTATTGCCGGAATTAATGGCGACGGTGCTGCTGCTGAAGATGAAGATGATGAGAATATTATCATTCCTGGATTGAAATTTGTGGGTTTTAGAGTTGAAGTGATGTTGATTTGGTTTTCAATTGAAAGGTTATGGATTGAGTGTGAAGTTGTGCATAACGATGAACAGACGGTGAAGAGTTGAGGGATGAGATGATGAGATCAGATTGGTTGTGAAACAGCCATCAAAATGTAATTTGATGTGAACCTTACATATATTCTATTGAAAAAAAATCAGAAAAACATTTTCTTATAAAAAATTATATATTCTCGCACTTTTTTCTTCTATTCATTATAAGATGATGATATATGGAGTCGCATTCTTTATTGATTTTGATACTTGTGTTAATCTTGTGAGTGGGAGGATATATTACCTTTTTTTTCTTATTATCTTTTCTCTTAATTTTAACACGTCTTAGAAGGTGTTTGGGATTGCGTTTAAAAACTGATTATTTGATTATTGTGATTTGAAATCGCATATAATTAGTTTAAAGTGTGTTTTCAAAAATCAATTATTTGCGTTTTGTTCCAAAACACAATTTTGAGAATCTACTTTTAAGTTGCTTTTTTAAACTGATTATTTGATTATTGTGATTTTACCCTTTAAAAATCAATTAGTCTACTTTGTTAAGCACTTAAAAAACTGATTATCGCGATATGAAGCAACATAATCAAATCCAAACACTATTATTCAGTAGCACGTTCTCTTACAGCTGATTATCTGATTCTGATTATTAAAAACGCATAATCTATTTTCAGATCGCAATCCCAAACATCCCCTTAGTATTATTTAAAAAAAAATAAAGATGAATGTATTTTCATGCAATTGCCTTGTATACAATATAAAGGTTATACAAGTTCTTTGTATTAATTTTAAAAAAAATAAAATTCGTTGTATACGATAATAGTTTAGCTAAAGTTGAATGTATTTTCATGCGGTTTATCTTGTGTAAGAGCTTGCATACTTTAATAAAACATATGGTTACCATTAAAGTATTCGGATTGTTCGAGTTACTTTATATTGCATCTTACTTAAAAGTATTAATAAACATTATATATTTTATAAAATATTTTTTTAATAATGATAGTTAATTAAAATGGATTACTATAACAAGTTAGTCACCCTTAAGATTTCAAGTCTAGACTTAAGATTTAAGATTGTTGCTTATTTTGGCAATTGTTTTAAAAAATTATAATCATTGAAATGAAATTTAATTAAGTGTTTAATATTATTATTTATTATACTATTTTAGTCTATTTCAAAATAATTATCTACTTTTAAAAAAATATTTGTCATTAATTGTGATTTTTCTATTTTATTACTTAATTAGTTACTAATAACATCTTTTACAACTTAATGATGTATTAAATGTAAGGTTAAAAATAATTAAAAAACAAACTTACTTGAGAAATTTCAAGTTTATAAAAAAAATAAAAAAATTAAAGTTTATAGATGCTTTTGTAAATGGGTCAACTCTCTATAAAAGTAAAGTGCATTTGAATGGAAGAATATTTCATGAAAGGAACTTTAATAAACTTTTGTATAAAAAAAGCACATACGTCAACATTTTCATTAAAAAATCAAAGAAGTTGGAAACGGACTTATTCCTCCAAAAAATAATAATAATAATAATAATAATAATAATAATAATAATAATAATAACTCAATTTGTTTAAAATTCATTCTAAAAAAAGAGTAATAATTTGTACACAACTTTTTGTTATACACAATAAAAAGTTTTTGAACTATTATACCCATAAATTTACGAATAAGATTAATAGTTAGTGGGTTGGTAAGAATAAAAATATCATAATTATCATGTATGGTAAAAATTATAATGCATAAATCATCGTTCATCACACTAAAAAGAAAAGGTGGTTAAAGTATTTTCAAAGATGCCATTTTTTATAATTATAAAGAAAAATATTGAACTATGATATATGTCAACCTCAAAGAGATGGTTAAATTACAGGAAAGACAATCATGCAGAATTGCATATTTACACTAACACTAGCGGTGTTTAAAAAAACCGAAAACCCGTATAACTGAACTGACTCGTATGATTCGAAACCGAGAAAACTGATACCCGAGCAATCCGTGACTAGACAAAACCGAAATTAAGAGTACTCGCTGAGTAACGGGTCGGGTTCTGTTCTCTACATTTACTACCCACGTGTACCCGCCCCGCCCCATATATATTTAGTTTATTAAGAAAAATATATGTGAATTAATATTTTATAAAAAAAAATACTAAAGTTAAGAAAATATCAATCTCATACCATGTTTTCTTCTTTCACCCTCACCGTCATTGTAATATCCGAAATTTTAAAAAATATAAATATATAAGTTTATATGGGTATTAAGTGATAAATAATAATTATTATAATTATTATAATTATTATTATTTATTATTATTAATATTAATATTATTATTATTATTATTATTATTATTATTATTATTATTATTATTATTTCTACTACTACATCTATATATATATGTGTGTGAATGTGTGTGCATTACAAATTACATCTTGAAGATAAAAGTGCAAACAATTGAAATTTAGAGGGACTTAATGTGACAAATTAACTAATGATCTTATTTGACTAAATTTGACCCCTTTTTTTTCTACTATAAAATCCAGAAGGGAGGGAGAGAGGGAGCAGAAAGAAAAGTTCTTGCAAGGAGAATAGAACCGCGGGTACCCGCTCTTTTTTGGTTTAATTTGGTAGAGGTACCCGTCCCGCACGGTTCTATTTCGAATAGTAAAACTAAGTACCCGCCTCATACATACGGTTTTCAAATTTCTCACTATTCGTCCCGCCTCCCCCCGTGAACACCCCTACATAACACTCCAGTAAATTGTGAGAGTGGATTATATAGTGGGCTTTCTTGCCTCTAGTATAAATAACAAACTCCTTGTTAAACATTATCATATTGCAAGGTTTAAAAAAAAGTAAAAATTAATAATTAAAATAGAAAAGTAGAGAATGTGCATAACCTTTTTATTCCTTCATTTTTCAAATATCCAAGTATGAAGGCAAGATGAAGAGAGATTATTTGTCATTCGATGTAATTCTTTAAATTCAAACATCTTGTAGTGATCTCTATCATTAATAACGCGACGAGTTGGTCATCACCACCATAATTAGTGAGAGGAGAAAGAGTTGATCATATATTAGTAAGACAAGAAGAGTTGATCACTCAAGACATTATGACTGCGATCTCAACCTATATAAAGAGGCAAAGATAGTTAAAACATGTAACACCCTGAATTTTGGTACAAATTTAAACTTTTTAAATTTCAACAAAAACAACATTGTTGACTTTCCCAAATTTAAACATGTAACACCCTGATATTCGATTACATCATTGTGTGGAAGCTATGTCAGATATACAAAAGTTGGTGTTACTTGTTGACTTGAATACACGACCATTAATCACAAATAGACAAAATAGGTAAATAGTCATGTATTTCCAAACATATCCCAAGGCAACAAGTCTTTCCCAAAAGCATCTACCTGCCTCGCGTACCACGCTACTATTTATCTGCGGATACGAAAACATATACAACAGAGTTGTTAGCATACGCTAGTGAGTGTACCAAAACAGTTTAATCAAATAAACAAGTCATCATCACATGTAAAACATTCATGGCATCAATAAACTAATCTTACAAGATGTGTGGACAAGTCCACTTGAGCTTGTATCTTCCATAGTGGCCAACCATGGTCAACAAGTCCTCGTGGGGGTATGTCCACATCTCCCGTCAAGGTGGG
>JAUEJL010119759.1:0-11929 GCA_032274825.1 Drosophyllum lusitanicum | reverse complement strand
CAAAAGCAAACATCAATTTAGAACTGCACTTAGCATATTTCTTATATATATAGCCTTCTCTCTATATTGTAACAACTAAAAAATAATTATGAATATGACCGAGTTATTCCCGCTTATAGAGTTATAGAATAAATCATTCAATCTTTAGATGAATTTATTTATAATGAGCTATAGGGAATGTCATATATAACTTCGGGTGTCATATATCTGTCATAAAATCTTCAAATAAATAACTTTATATGGTATCTATTAGATACATGATATATTTCTCAAGAGTAATTATAAATATGGTCGAGTTATTTGCGTTTACAAATAATTCTTTCAAACTTAGAAGTATGCATTTCAATGAGCTTTAAAGGGAATGTCACAAGTTACAACTTTGGATGCACATGTCCGTCTCTTGCAATTTTTTTCAAATAAATAACTTTATATTTGTATCTATTCGATACATCATATATATTATCATAGTCACTTTATGGAATATTGCATAAGATATTAAACGAAATTTTTTTTTGAGTGCTCATCTTTCTTTACCATAAGCAACCATCAATCTAAAACTTTTCTTAATACTCTTTTTACAATATTGCTTCTTCTTGAGCATTACGAGAGTGTAAATTGAAAAATTTTCTAATCTTGTCTCATAAATAATCAACTAAAATGTATTGATTTCATAGAAGTGTATATATGAATACCAACATGAATGTGTCATAAAAAATGTTTTTAATATAAATATGTATCTAAATTCAAATGACCCATAAAAGATAAATTTATGAGATAATGGTATAAGTTAAACTACAAAACTATAAATAACTAACTCAATAGTCAAAATAAAATAAAGCATAATGGTATAAAGATTATAAATATATGATGCATAGTTCTTAATAAAAGAATAAACAAGGAGACGAAGATATAGCCATCTTTATCCAGTAATATTTGAATTTCACTCATGATTAACTTATTGGAAAATATTCTTTTTGACCGTGAATAAGAAAACTTGTTTCAAATAAAATTTTGAATCTAATGTTGTACAACATACTTCTAACGATGATCGATATAAGAGAATAAAACAATACTTAACATAGGATTCAACAAAAAATTTAAAAAAAGGAATAGATAAGTATTATCCTTAAAGAAAACCATTGGAATATATCTTTGAAAACTTTAATCTAAGGTTTCGATTTTAAACGATTATAAACCTCAAGAAAACTAACAACCAATTATTAAACCTGAAATTTTCTTTCAAATAAAATTATTTATATAGAATACTATCTAAATTCATAAACTAGTTTCGGAGAACACATAAACGATTTTAAGTTTCGTAAAACACAAATTATGTTTTTAATTGTAAAACGCATATGAATGTATATATATTATCTAAAATTCTAACCGGTAATTAATTAATATACATTTATCATCCAATCATTCTTATATGTGATAATCCGAATTATAATCAATGTAAATGTAAAAGGAAAGCCATTAATTACCTCAAGCCCTCAAGCGGTGACCGGAAAACAAACTTGATTCATCAAGGAAAACAATTCATTACCTTAAGTCGTCAAGCGGTGACCGGAGCAACAAACAAAATTGATTCATCTTCCGTGCTGATGTCTTTTGCAGTTCTCTTTGGTTCTCGTGAGCTTTCGTGCGGATAACGTGTTGTGAATATAGAGAGAACAAGAGTCATTATGTATTAAGGTAATCCTCTATATAGGAGTACAATAGATAAGGGATAAGTATCCAAGATTCAAATATCTTATCTAGGATAATATATATCTCTAATGTATCTTATCTAATATCAGAGGATAAGGACATCTACTAATAATTATCCATAACAGTAACCAATATCTCAATCTTTGAATTCTTTTTTATAGTTAATTATTACTTAATTTGATATAATATGCTTTTTAGGTCTCTTAGAGGGTGAAAAGAAAAAATTGGTGAAAATGGTGAAAAAATTAAAGAAAATGAGAAAGGCTCACAACTCTGACATACTTTTACTGTTTTTGGTCATATCTCACTCATACAAACTCAGACTGAGATAATTCAAGCGGTCACTGAAACTAGACTGAGAAGGCTACAATTTATCCTAAAAAGAAGTTTGTGTTCTAGAGAAATCTTCACGAGCCACTTTGCTTCACGATGAGCGTGAGTCGGCAAAACATGTTATAAATTCGTTTTTAACCCTATATTCAGCACAATCTCATTCAATCACTTAGGGTTTCGTACCAGACAACTTTGGGGGACAATTTTGGACTTATCTCTTTATCAAAGTTGTCTAAGGATTGAAAATCGGATGCTACATATTTTATAGGTTCGATTAAGTTTCATCACTGTCTGTCTATAATGTTTCATGAACTTATCTTTTCCATGTTTTGATGTATTGTAACTTGTCTATGAGTTAATTCTTTGTATTCACTTAGATAATTAGAATCCTAAAAGGATTTATCTTTGATTTCTTTGGTTAACATATGATTTGATTATAGTTTTCATGTTTATCGATTAAAGTCCTTTTTTTATTAATCTTCGTCTTATGATTTATGATTTACTTGGAATATGAATTGGGATTTTATATTATGTTTTACCTCTTTGGATTGTTCATCAATAAATTATCAAAAGGATTGTTAGCAGAAACAAATAGAATCATATGACTATAACCTATGTTGAAAGATAAGGTCTTACGTCACTGGAATGATAGGGGTTTTGTTAAACGAGAGTTTAAACTGTGTTGTTAGATTATGAACTTAATTGGTTTATTATGAGGATGACTTTCAACGAATACTTGGTTGTCTAACTCATGATCATACAATAAATACTTATATGGGGGAGTGGATAGTCAAGTCAAATCAGGTTATCTAATTAAATTAATTTCAATATGTTTTTATGTTAAGAGGACTTTAGTGGAATCAATCTTCATTATTGTTCAAAATATGTGTCTGCTTGTTCGTTTACTTGTTTATTTTGTTTGTTTAGTTAATATTATTAAAGCAAATATTTTTTATATATTTGATGGGTTAATAAATAGTGATTTATTTATAAGAATTAGTATTAACCGTCTTCTATGAAGGCGATACCTAGAATTATCATTGTTATCATGTTACGCAACCATGTCATACTTCGGTATATATTTTTAGACTTAAATTAATAACCTGAATTGTCACATCATTGTTTAACCAAGATTGATAAGAAGTTAGGATCTTTGGCTTCAATGGATGCTTTGAATGATACATATTCATTTTTTTCTAGGGGTAGTGACATGTTCCTAGATGTTTACAACAGTCAAAGTGGGAAAGTTTTAAAGAAACTTAAATTCAAGAGGTTGATTACCCAATTTAATTTCAAAATTCTCTCTTTTTTAGTTGAATGTGAGGGGGTATAATTAAGGAGAGAAAGATTAGTACTTGGCTAAATTGGTGCTGTAATTTTAAAATGTTGTCTTCTTTGTCATTTATTTCATTTTTTTTACTTATTCTAGAATTTTTTAAATTTAATAATATCTTTTGCACTTTAAATAAAATTAACCAAACTCATCCGAACACCTACATGAAATAACGCGTGAAACAAATTCATTAGTTGTATTGAGTATTGGCATTATGATATTAAGATTTAACATCTAAAATAAGTGACATTGGATTTCGTGTTTGTAGAAAAAGAGTGTATGATAAAATGCATGAAATCATATTGGAAACTTTTTAGGGTTTGAATCATTACACTTTAATCGTATGATGTGTGTAAAAATATTGACCATAATATCACATATGTCTAAGACGGTAAGGTACAATCAACAACACTGGACCTTTTTAATTAATTTAGCATGATAAAAACGTTAATAAAGCACAATTATTCCCTTCCCGCAAAGCGATTTGATGACCGGCTTGAATACTTCCATACTAGTTTTTGAACCGTCTGTGTGACAATTTACGAACCTTTAAATTAAGTAGTTACTAGCTATTATAATTAGTTGTATAAAAACTTGGGATGTAAACGACTTGAAACGAACTCAATTAAGCTTGACAAGGTTCAAGCTTTGCAAGAGGACCTTATGTTAAGCTGGAGCGCAGCTCGACAAGTTTTCATATTTGAAGCTCGAACTCATAAAAAATACATTATTAACTCGAACCCGGCTCGAAAAGCTAAAATTGTATAAAAAATATATTAAAAACAATGGTATTCAAAATATAGATAAAATCCTAAATTGATGATTTTTAATAATTAGTTTTTATAAATAGTACTTATAGAATGTAGATTAGTTTCAATAAGTTCTCATATTTAAAGTATTTTAATAGTAGCCTCTTATATATGTGTGTGTGTGTATATATATATATATATATATATATATATATTAATTACACTTATACACACGCATACACACACTATAAATGGTTCAAAAAGCTCGATAAGCACTCGAGCCGAGCTCTTAATTAGAAGCTCGCTTGACTCTTGAAGCTTGTTTTATGAGGCGAGTTTGAGTTATTTGATAAAAACTCGACTCGTTTACATCTTAAAATGTTAACAAAATAATATTAGTTGTTTATAATATATTATAGAATAATAACTTAAGTGTGAATTTGAAACTATTATACCCTAACTTTATTTGGACGGAGATAGTAGGTATAATTAATACACTTACTACAATTTTTAAAATTTAAATTAGGAAAGAGTATTATTGCACTCCCATTGTCTTTTATGTTCGATTCTAAGAACTTAAAAACTTTTTTGATGGAGTGAGGCCATACAATTGAGTTTCCACGAAATCAACTTATATCTACTTATTTTTGTTTTTATTATCATAAAAAATTATTAATTTTAATTATGCTACTTTTGATAAAATTGAAACAGAATGAGACATATATGCACTGATTAGTTAATTAATTAGTAGATATGTTTATATATAAATGGAATTATAGCAAACACATAAGAAAAAAAAATAGAATTATGTAATTTCATATGAACATTCACAAAGGTTACAAGAAAGCTAATCTAATAAGATCATTAATTAGTACATAAACGAAAAAAAAAACTCTAATATCGAAAGTTAATTTAGAACCGTTCTCAAATATTTTTGTATGTGGCTCAGGATAAAACTAACCGACTTCTGAAAATACTAAAAAAATATAAAAACGTCAATTAACAAACTAAACAATTAGTATGTAAATACTATAATTTTGGTTTAAAATCCTCATAAGTTGAGGATAATATGACCGGGCATGTTCACTTACATGAAAAATCAGTCGGACCTACAACAGGTTCCAGTTTACTTTGAACAAGGGCCCACTAATATTTACTGTAATGAAACATGACCAGTCATATTATTCTCAACTTAAGAGGATCTCAATCTCGAGACTTTCTAAACATAGTATTTTGTTTCCATCCTACAACTATTTATTTATTTTTTTAGATATGAAATTTCCTATCTCGTTCTTCTGAAACTTTTTTGATTACGCGTGATCATCACAGGACCCATTACAAAAAATTACTTATAAATTAATTACCAAATATTATTCCAAGAACACGCTTTCTTGAAACCAACCACACTAAAGTTGATGAAAAAGCTAAAATAAAATAATTAATTAATTACTCTAAAGAAAATTAAAAAAGATCGAGTAGAGGTTGTGTTTGTTTGGATTCAAGCATCTTAATCTTTCCAAGCAATATGTCAATCTTCTGGTTGTAAAGCGTTAGTGCAAGCCTGGTATGAATTGAAACTAGGGATACCCAAAAAGGTAATTAAAAAAAACCATATTTTTCATTTGCATGGGATTTCACACACAGACACACACTCAAATTGAAGAGCTCACTAGCTAGCTTTTCATGGGGAATGTGAAGTTTTAGCACATGCTGCCCATCTTCTTCCCCTAATATAAAGAAACTATATATGTATACAATTGGAGATGTGGAGAATGTAGTACACCATGATTTATCCAGCTTAATTAGTCCAATTTCTTAGCTTATTTTTTAATGTATTATTTTATGAGTGTTTTTTACTTATATATGTACGTATAACTTAATTTTTTTAAAAAGAATTCACTTTTGATTATAAAGTTAACTCAAAGTATCTATTTTTTAAAGATTGATCTTATATGTGTATGTGTACTGTATAACCGAATTATTCTTTGAGCATTTAAAGTTTCTCATTTTCTCATACTCTTTTTAAATGTAAAAACTTTACTAATATGTAATCATGTCTTTTTTTATCGTTTTAGTCAAGTTAATTCAATTTTTTTAATAAAAAGTTTATGATCAATTTATATGTTATAAGCTAAGCAAACACGTTATGAGCTTAGTTAGAAGTTAATAAACTCATACACCCTTTAAATTTAATAACTATAATCATTTAGATTTCCTATAAATCATATTTAAAAAAATCTTAAGAAATTAAAAAGAGAAACATGCAATTAGTCGTAGAAAAGTAAAATAAAAATATATATTAAAGTTTGTGTTTAATTAATTGCTGAAATAAAATTAAATTCTAGTACATAAAACTATATATAATCCTTGTAATTTAGATTAAATAATAACCATTAGCACTTTTCAAAAAAGATCACAATTAATTTCACATGATTACTTTCGGTTCGTTAACTACGCGTGATTGATAAACGTACCATTAATTAATATTCTTATTTCATTCGATATGCTCATCGATCGCGGTTAATTAACTAAACATGGTTGATCTATAGTTGTGGATTAGGGTTTTGTTTAATTTCCTTTTTTTTTTAATAAATAATGGTCGGTTGTGAATAAAAGAGCTTTATGGGTATTAGGGTTCTTGGTTAAAGCTTAATTGTGCACACAATCACATAAGCATGCATGCATGCATATGCATATTCTTAAGGATGTTCCAACTGTTACACAGTCATGGAAACATGGTTATAGCAGCTTTAGGCAATTCCAAGGTTATTGGAGTTGCTATCGATTGAGTGATTTGAGGGATACGAATTTTATATTATTATCATATAATGTTTAGTTGTTCATATTTAACTACGTATACCATTTTAAGTGATAAAATATTATTTATCTAGAAGTTTTATATACTTTTACTAAATGTTTTCATTAATCATCCTACTTATTAAATTGAAATATGTGTCAAATTAAAATAAAAAAAAATATAAGGAAAGAGAATTAATTATTGCATTCCACATGTTATATAAAGATGAAGTAAGATGATTTAATATAATATTAGGAAATAAAAATTTTCATTAATTAAGATATAAATTAGGGCAACAATTATAGTTTATAAATGGGGTAGCAGTAGCTGGTGATTTACAAGAGATAAAAAGGTTAAGAAGCGAAATTACAACGAAATTTGTAAAAAATGTCATTGTATATGTAATTATCTTTATTTTGTACCTAAAAATACAACCGGCCAACTTTCATTTTGATTCAATGTATTCTTTTGAATTTTGAGTTTTTTAATTCTAACTTCATATGTTTTTTTATGTTATTTAGGTTCATCATCATGTACTTCATTTTAAACCAAAAAACATAAAAAATGATTCAAACTAATAACCAGCTTTTGGGATTTATGGAAATCTCGAAACGAATCCGTACATAAACCCAAACAAAAATTTAACACAATAACCCAATCGATATAAACCTGTAACAAAATCTCGACACCTCAATCAAGAACAAAAGTTGCATCTTAAACTCTAATATGTAAACAAAATCAAGAAACCCAAAAAATGAAGCAACCCTAAAGTTATGAGATGTGACGAACACATCGCAAGCATGTATGTGCTTAGAAGTTGTAATCGACTTGATCCTAATATTCATTCATGGGTTTATCTTCCAAAACACATATGAAGAATCAATTGTTGGGTTTACGAGACCTATTCTAAGACGAATTTATGATGCATCTTCTGAAACTCGACTCTGCAAATCCAGATGAAGCCTACACATAATCGTTTACAAGGATATTTATGGAAAAGATGTACACATTTCAAAGAACGGAAATGTAACCACATCTACAACCTTGTAAAGTGGACTTACCGTAGCATTTCAAAAAATGATGAAAACATTTTGAATGATGAACACATTATATGAAAATGATTGATTTCCAAAGAAGTTGCAAATGAAGTGGAAACTGAAAATATCGTCGAAAATCAACTGTTAAATGGGTGAAGTGTTTAGCAAGTCATCTTGCGTACAAAGAATCAAAATAATAAGGTTTGTTGTAATTTTGGGTATTGAATAAATTCTAAATGCAATTGTATTTTAATGAAGTTTGTTGTATTTTCCCATGTTACTTTAATGACCCGAAGTTCGGACATTTGTTGTAAGCGATGTATTTAATGAGATGTATTAATGATTTATAACTCGTGTGACGTTTGAGCGTAAATAAATATTTAACTGGTTGGGTTCTAGTGTTGTTTTGTCGTTACTGACTTACTTCTTTAAGAAGTAGAAAGTTTGTGGTGGATTTATAATGAAAGGAACCTTGAGGATTTAGATTTAAAAACTAATCAAAGAAATTAAAAGGGTTAATTGTATAATCAAGGTAATTAAACTGGATTTGGGAGTTACCAAAACCTTTGATTTGACTAAGAGAAGTTTGTGTGGGTGTTCGTCGACTGTAAAAGAAACCGAGAGGAAGATCGAATTTTTGGTGAAGGATTCCTGTGGATATCAACTTCAACTGATCACAAGTAAGTTCCTAATATGTGTTGTATATTAATTTATAGTTTGAATTATGAATTGTGTAGTTCGTAAGATTGTAACTTTTGATTGTGAAAGGGTTGAGAAAACCAAGAAGAAAACCATAAAATTGGATGACTAAATGGTGATAGAATGTTAAATTGATGATTTGGGTGTGTTAGAAACATGTTAAAGATGACTATGATGCTAGAAACTTGAATTAAGAAGATCGATGATTATAGTCACTTATTGATGTGTTATTGAGTTTTACGATTTAAGTGTGTGAATCCTGAATTGTGGTTCAATCTAAGGGTGGTGAATTAGGATTGGTATAATCATGTTTTCGATTGAGGGTTGATTCACCAAGTAATTTGAGTCCCCTTCTAGAGGTTTTCTATTTCAAAGTGGTTTTCGATTGGAATGACTTGATTTGCGATCCCAGCAAATGGTGATTACTGCTTTACGATTAGGGGTAGTTTTCGATTGTTGTTAGTGATTTGCTATTTGTGATTCACAATTGTGAATGTGCTATTCATGCATGATTTACGATATAGGAATAGTTTTCAATTCATGTTCTCTGGGGTGAAGTTTTCGATTCAAGCGAGGTTTACGATTGTGACTTGCAATCTAGAGATTTGCGATAAGGGAATCGCAAATCAAGATGATTTATGATTGTGCGATTTGTGATCTGGGGAATTTTTATGTAGAGATTTATGATTGTAACTTCGTTGTAGGGTGTTCCGTAAGCGTGGTTGACTACACGAAGACTTTTCGACGACTGCGTTATATTTGGACCTAGGGTGAGTTCACTATTTTCTAAAACCGAGTACGAAGACAAAATTATTTTCGAAAGACTTAACAATTTAAGATGATCTTTAAAGATGTTTACGATTGACTCAATTTAATGATTGTTTATAATGTATTATATAAATGGCTTAACGGTACTATATGACTGCATTTTAGGATGCTTATGATGCAAAGATATATCAATGATTATTTTATGATGATATGATGACTTGAGGTGGCGGTAGACACATTCCTAAAATGTAACGATGATGTCTAATAGGGAAAGTGTGTCTTCTAGGTCTTGCTAGCAAAGTGATGGTTAGTTGTGGGGTTTTCTAGACAACCTTGGTAACCCATGGTGTACTTGTGCTTTAAGTGCGGAGGGACCACGGGAGTTTCTTGTGCTTTTACCTGAATGACTTATGTCGGAGTAGCTACAGCGGAGAGACCAGGGGAGTTTCTTAACACCTGAACGCTTGGTACAGGACTTGTCGGACATGCGCAATGAACCTATGCCAGTGCGAACTGACTTTGGAACTTAACATTTGTCGATCACGCTTGTAGTACTGGTACGGATGAACCTTGGGACCTTAGCGGTTGTCGAGCACTCATATGGTGTTTAGGGTAGCGATGGTAACGATGTATGATGATAGACCTCAACTAAGAATGATGGATACGATGATGACTAGCAATGAATCGATGCATAAGATGTTAATGATGTAAAAGATAAAAACGATGCTTTATGATGTTATGTTGTTTTATGATGGACTAAATGATGTTTCATGATGTACTTAAAGATGTTTAATGATGTTAAATATGTAATATGATGTACTTAAAGATGTTTCATGATGATACTTGACCATGAGAGGTATACGATGCTATACGGGTAGGTCAAGTTACGGGTTGAGAATTATTACACTTAAACCTATTTTATGATTGTTTTAAAAGCGTGAATTTGTTGAAACTATTGCTGACTCATGAGGCGTAAGCTGATACTTATTTCTTGAAATGTGTCTCATACTCATGCATGTGACATAAGAGCGTGTGACTTGGTGAGCGTGGGCGTTACTGAGTAGAGATACTAATAGATGTTATATTTATTGATGAGCCAACTTGTGGTTAATTTTTAAAACGGTTGTTTATTATTTATTACGATAGTTTGACTACATGATAACGTAATGGTTTTTAGTGATGATGTTTTTGTTAACGGTTTTGTCTGTTAGCATTTAATGATGATATCGCTGCGATGTTTTAAAAAAAAATAAGTTGTGAATTATCGAAACCACGACGTTACAAGTTGGTATTAGTCCAAACCAGTCTCGGTCGGTTTGGTTGGTTTGTCGATTTTTTCAGTCAATTTATTGTGTTATACACTATACCAAACTAGACCAGACCGGGCAGAAATCCGGAATCTATAAAAAAACAAGGGCCGAAAACCCGACCGACCGGGTCTAATCCGGTTTGGTTTGGTTCATCGGTTTTTTCAGCCAATCTGACCGCATGCTCACCCTTATTTACAATACTATAAAACATCACACGACAATGGTCATCACACCGTCATGTCAGTATTACACTTCCATCACTACACTTTAAAGAGCTCTATGGAGTTGTCGAGAACTATACATAATAATGAAGTTTTGAATATTAAGTTCATAATGCTAGAAAAAATGTTCATATACACACCATTATATCATACATTATTTTTAAGTAAATAGAAAAACGGATTATATATATCGACTTTTGATTTAGTCACATTCATACAACGTTCCATATATTATTATTATTATTATTATTATTATTATTATTATTATTATTATTATTATTATTATTATTACTACTACTATTATTATTATTATTATTATTATTATTACTATTATTATTATTACTATTATTATTATTATTACTACTATTAATATTATTACTATTATTATTATTACTATTATTATTATTAGTTTGAAGAGTAACTTGACCCACATCTTCCTCATCTTGGGTTTGAAATCTGGTGAGTGGATTTGCAGATTGCATATTCTTGATCTTGATCTTAAAATTGATTTACAAATGAGGGCTTTAGATCTCGATCTTGGGTTTCAAATCCGTGGGTCGATTTGCAGATTGCCGGTACCTTTCTCTCAAGGGTTTCATCGATCTTGTTGGATGTTTTTGGGGTTCCGTTGAATTCATCCCCACCACAAGTTTCAGACGATTGAAGTTTCTTATTGCATATTGCAGGTATGTTCCAGATATGTTAAGCGATTATAGTTTCACCGATTGCAGTTTCATCAATTCATCTGTTGGTTTTTTTTATTCTATACAATGGGTTCTGTAATGGGTTTTTTTCGATTCTGTAATGGGTTTTTTCAATTCATCTTTATTGATTGATAATCTTTTTGAGGTTGAACATCAGAATCATGAGGGTGTTGATCTTTTTGAGGTTGAACATTGGAATCGGAATCACGAGCTTGTAATAAGCAACTATGTTTATTCAAAATAATATATCTGACTCAAACACCCAAAA
>JAUEJL010119748.1:0-11930 GCA_032274825.1 Drosophyllum lusitanicum | reverse complement strand
TGGTTTAAAGACGGTACCGAATACCGTACCGAGTATTCATACTACGGTACCGGTACCTATTTTACCTAGTTTTTTCGATACTAGTCCCGAATACCGATTTAGCAATATTTCAAATACCGAGTATCGGACCGAAAGCCCTAACTCGGTACCGGTTCCGGTACGGTTCGGTAATTATGCTCACCCCTAGGTTTAACCGGGGTCCTGCTATTAACACGGAGCTCCGTGTAGCTCAAAAAAGTCAGAAATTGCTTTTGGTAATTGTGGGGCCACATGACTCACTCCTATTCCCAAACTTTCTTTATAAAAGTATCTGACAAACATACAAGACCTGTTACCACCTCTCTATCTCATATATCTAAGAACTTCATGGCTGCCAGAAAATATGCTTGCTCGCCAGGAAAAAAAACACCGACACTTTTCTTTGCTAGAAAATGGCTGCCGAAAAATATGCTTTCTCACCGGAAAAAAAAACACCGACACTTTTCTTTACTAAAAAATGTACTTTTGAGTCCAAGAGGAAGAAGGGAGACGCCGGGAAACTTAGTCGTCCGAGAGGAAGA
The DNA here is from genome assembly GCA_032274825.1 of Drosophyllum lusitanicum. Lineage (NCBI taxonomy): Eukaryota > Viridiplantae > Streptophyta > Magnoliopsida > Caryophyllales > Drosophyllaceae > Drosophyllum > Drosophyllum lusitanicum. The sequence continues at coordinate 11,370 of JAUEJL010119748.1, read as the reverse complement.
AGAGAGACGCCGGAAAGCATCTGGATAGAATCAAGAAATTTTGATGGGGAGTCGTGGTGGTCAGTGACCGGAGCTCAGAAGGGGAGTCGGATTGAAATCCATGGGGATATAAACTGAAAAATATGGCTAAGTTTAAATGAAATCAAGAAATTTTGAGAGAGAATAAAATGAAGATGAAGGGTTTTAGGTAGGTTTTGAGAGATGGTGGAGTAGAGCGGAAATAAAATATGGAGAAGATGGAGAGGTGGAGGCAGGTATGATAAGTAAAGAGAGTGTCAGAGTTGTAATTTAAAATATTTAAAAGTAAAATCAGTAAATTCAACTGTGTGAATAGACACACCCGTTTAACCGCACAGGTGAGCCACGAAACGATTAAAAGACTCGGAATCTCCGGATATCCTGGTGAAGCTTACCAAGTTCAACCCACGTCAATATATATATATACATAACATAAAACACCACCACCCAACCACCGTCACACCACCGCCTGCTTTCTCCCTCTCCCTCTCCCTCTCCCTCTCCTTCTCCTCTCCTCTCCTGCTTTCCCCCCGGCAGCACGCCGGAGAGAAGAGGAGGACCATCCAGTAACTACGTAATTACGCCAACACTATATTTCTTATTCTATGAGAAAATTAACCAGTTTCTGCAATCAGCAGTCGACAAAAACATGTCTGCAACTCCGTCGCCGTCGCTGTCGCCTTACATTCACGCACAAAATACTTTTTTATACTACTTCCATTCAACCCCAGTCATTGATGAAGCTTTTGATTTTGCAACCCTCTCGGTCATCGCCGTCATCCTCCTCCTCTCTCTCATCTCCCTCTTCTGCATCTTCAACCTCCACCACAAATCCCGTTCTTCCCTCCACCTCCGGAGCTTCAACAACCGGTGGACCGTCCGCCTGCTCCTCGTCGTCTTCGTCTCCGGTTGGGCCGTCAACGAATTCCTCCGCCTCCCCTTCATCCGGAAACCCTTAAGTTTCTCAAATCAAGCCCAATTATGCAAACTTCACGTCGTCCTTTCTCTCGGCTTTCTCGAACCGGGTTTTTTAATCACTCTGCTTTACCTAATCAATCTCTCCCTCAATCAGAAAAACCCTACCGAAAATTGGTCTGTTCGGTTGGTTATTGTAATAAGCCTATTAACGTTTTTTCTACAAATAATTGTATTGTACTTCACGCCATTGAAGGAGAAATTGCCGGTGGTTATGACTCCGAGTTCATTGATTTCTGGTGATAGATTCAGAAACGAAAGGATGGTTTGCAGTTACCCATTGTTGAGTTGTATTTTGTTTTGTGTGTTCGCTATTGTATACTCGATGGGGTTGTTGCTGGCTTGTTGGCGGGTGGGTTCCTTGGTGATTAATAGAACAATTAGGGTACGAATTAACATGCTTGGGGTGATTGTGATGGTGGCGCTGTTGGTTCAGACGTTGTTTCTCGGGGCGGAGTCGTTATGGACGGCGGAGGAGAGGGGTTTTGGTGGGGTTTCGTTGTCGATGTTTGTAATGGTGGCGGTTTGTGCGGTAGTAGGAGAGATTGTTTTGGTGATTAAGCCAATAATGGAAGCTCTGGAAACGGTCGGCAGACACTATTCCCGCCGGTCTGAGCCGGGTTCAGGATTATCGATTACAGCTGGTGGCGGAGGGTGGGTGAGTGGCAAAGAGGTAAATACCTCAGGGTGGTCCCTATACACCAGTGTCGGTTACCATGAAGAGGGTAAATCATGGAGATGACGTTAGGATTTGATCTCTACATTATTTCTACTATACAAGCATGGATGATTGAGTTTTCTTTTTCTAAGGTACCGCATTGCCCGAAACACTTCGGGTAAGTTTGGGTTGCAAGCGGGAGACTCGGGAACACTGGTACGCCTCTCCGACTTCGGTTTTTCTAACCCTAGCTACCCGATATTTTGTTTTTTTTATTTTTTTGTTTTGTTAAAGAGAAAATATTTGGGTTGTTTAAGTTAGGCTATACTTGGGTTTCGGGTAAGAGAGAAAAAAAGAAAAAAATAATATGACGCTGATATAACATTCAGATCGAGAAGGATGATAGATGAGTTATACTTGTAGTCTAACTAAACTTAGGCCAAGCTAGTTTCTCCTTGCCTTTGTATATGCAGCAGGTATTCTTGTTTTTTAGGCTAATCTTCATTTTTATGAGAATATATAGTGCATTTTTTATGTTTAATTGATTCAAGTATAGACAATTTGTATTAGATTTCATGACTTGGAATAAATTCACAACTTATCTGATATCATGTTATGGCTGCAAATATATATCACCAAGTTATATGATCACAAGTATTCTATTTAAAACTTAATTGCACTTTTATTCAAATTTCTAAATTTTTTAACATAACTAATGCATAGCCTTTTAAAATAGGATCAAATATAATTTAATTATCAAAGTTTGGCTTATTTTTTTATTTAATTATTAAAGTTTTTTAAAATGGTTTAACATTAAAGTTATGTTTATAAGCTACTTTAGCCATAACTTGTTTTTATAGGTTTATGTATCCAAACATCTTCATCTTTAATACCATTTTCAAACACTATTTTTCCTCTCTCTTATTACCCTATTTTATCCAAATTCCTTCATCCATTCTCTCTCTCTCTCGCCCTAACCACCGCTGGTCATGACCACCACCACCATACCCGCCACCACGACCATAGCGTCCCCTCTCTCTGTTGTCTTCACTTTTAGTGTATATTTATCGAAACTAGCTATAGAGCTTCTAGGACTTGGAGTTTTTTTTAAAACCATAAGCTATAGCTTTTTATTTATATGCAAGTGTTTACTATAAAAATAGTTGAAGCAATTGTTTAAAATGACATAAAAATTAATTAAAAGGAATTTAAGTAATTTGCTTGTCAAAAGCTTCGGCCTTTGTTGAAATGACTCTTCATTTTGTAGTTTTAAGGAATTATTTTAAAAAAATGAAAACTAAAACTTCAATATCCAACAAGGACCACAGTTTTTTGTTTTTTTAAAAAAAATCAAATGGAGCTTATTTTCCAAAAATTAAAAACTTTTGTTGTTAAAAAGTTCTTGCAAAACACACCCTTAGACTCGTAACTACGTTGTAAAGTTAAACATGTTACAAATATACTTTGGGTGATTATTCCATAGACATGATTTTCATTATTGAATCAACTCCTGAATAAGAAAATAGGTGAAAATTAAAATTACAAAGTTGCATGATAAGCTTGGATCTAGCTGGTTATCATGCATAAGAAAATGTGATGATACATTTCATGCTTTTATCTTAAACATTTGTTCATACAGTGGTAGGCCTAAGCCTGCACACTTTAATTAATAATTTTCAGCTTCTGTATGTACCATATAACACCAAATAAATAGATATACCAACATAGTAATAGTAATATGACAATTATACAAGTGCCCTGTAACGATTTAGAGATTAAGACGGCAATGCAGTTGCCTAATCCTAATATGTATTATTATAATTACAATTATAATTATCATGGTTTTTTTTCTCCTAATGAAGATTATTTAAAAAAGAAAAAAGAAACAGTCAAGCGGAAAGCTACAGTGAATTAATGCATAATCTGGGAAATAATTATAATAACAATAAACTGACCTTTACAATTTCTTTAAATACCAGTTCACAATAAATAAATTTTGACAAAATCACAAAAGTTACCAACATGGTATCACTCGTCTCATGGGCATCACCCTATCTTTTTTGTTTTGTTTTTTGTTTATGCATCAGAAACGAATTAAGAATAAACAAACAAGAATCACCTATTTAGACTCGATTTTCTTAGTGATGCCTTGTGTTAGAGCTACGAATTGTCAAACCATGCAAAAGCTTAGCATATCCAAGAAAGTTGAGTTTTCCGTCTGTATTTCTTATCCAATCCTTGAGTATCGAGTGTGCTGTTGGTCCCACGTTCATTTCCTGGATCAGGTTTCGTGTCATTTAAATATGGAAAACCAAAAACAAAACATATGAAGAGGCTAAGACGTGGCCCGACCCATTTACTTATGAAAGGGTTGTCATGATTATGTTTCATCTCTAACGAGACAAACGGGCTAAATGAAAAGGATAGCTTAAAGAGGATGTGTCAAAACAAGCGGACCGTAGCTCAATCTGTACTTTTATTGCATAGAACCTCCTAAGTTATTCTATTATGAAAGGGAAAATTGCCAAGAAAGGTAACCGAAGATCAGAAATTTGAAAATGTGGGCTATGATTAATAATTTTCTTTCTCATAAAAAAGAGTGTCTTTATCTTTTTCAAGAATTTAGAGTTAAAGTTCTAATTTTTGACAAAATATAATAGTGAGACTCCAGTTTTATCTAGACGTCTTCTTAGGCAATTTCACGTTATTCAAATTAATACTATTTTCGTAATCATATTATACACAGATTCTTTATGAAAACGTCAATAATTTTTGGACAGAAAGTGTTTTAGGTCAAATAACCATACAAAAGTTACCTGTTTTGACACGACCTTAATCAGAAACTGTTACCCAACCCACTCATTTTGCCACCTCTAGTCGACATTGACACAAATGAAAAAGTACCTGTGCTAATGCCTCTACTGAAATGACTCTATTTCCTTCTAATTCAAAATATTCAAAGGCAGTACTGGCAATCATCTCCCAGCCTTCAAGAGCTTCAAGTTGATGTGGACTGATTCCAGCAGCACAGAACTCCTCAAATGTCATTCGGGTATAAGAAAGAGGCCTCATCTTCAATCATAAGAAACCAACCATTGTTACCATGAGTCGAAGTCAAACATGAAAACATAAAACCTATAACATCAAGAATAGTATTTCTTACAGTATCCAAGATATCAAGGACCCTTGATTCTTTCATGGCAGCAGTGGAATGTTTCACAAGAGCCTGTACAATTCTGTCTATATGAGATATGAAAGCTTCGTTTGCTAAACATAATAAAAATAAGAGAGAGTGACAACTAACCATTTTAAAATTGTCTAGAGAAACACATCCATCTTTTGGTTCCAAGAGGTTAAACTGAGTCCTTAGGTAAATAATCTCGTCCTCAGTCAAAGCTTTTGAGAGAGCCTTGAAACATCAATAAACAAGCATACAATTATACCATTAAATTAATATCAACCATTGAATATAAAAACATGACTTGTCCTGTAAGGAACTAAGGGGTGTTTGAATGGGCGTGTGTTGTGAAAGTGATTATATTATATTAACCAATCATAACATAATTAATTATAAGTAATGGATTGGACCATAGTTTCTTTGGGTCATCTTAAAGTTGTAATAATTAAAAAACCACCATACTCAATCCCACCCGAGCGGTGTATGGGGAGATAAATTGTAGATAGTCGTACCTCTAAGCGAGAATAGAGAGACTGCTTCCCTAAAGACCTCCGTCGTATTGAGTATTGTGTGTTTTAAGATAACGAGGGATATCACTATATTAGATGATGGATATATTATAAAAATACTATTATAATACCATTATATGATCCAAAAATAGTTTGGAAATGATGGGAGTACAAGACTCAAAATTTGGTTAAAAAGGGGGTACAATGTTTTTTATTTCTTGGATAATCACATCTGTCTTGCATTAAAGGTTATCATCTGATCCCTAAATTATATAATCAAAAGTAATTTTCTTTAAAAGGCAAATACTAGCACCATTATGACCCGGCTACCCCTCAAATTTTTACCCGCAGCATTAATTTCGATCAAATTCTTTCGTTTGTATATAGGCGCAACCCTTGATCGAATTTATTTATTCTGCTACTCCTGAGAAATTTTTCTAGGTCCGCAGTAGCACATACTTGTCACCTGTTGGGATTTGAACCCACAAGTCTGCCACCTCTTGGTTGGTGAGTCGATGTCATACCGCTAGGTTAAAGCCTATTGATGAAGCAGGGTCTATTTATCCAAACTTAAAAAAAATTATTTCAGATAATTAGTTTCAACTTTCAAGACACAAACTCAAAACACCCCCTAAAACATAAAAGTCTATCGGCATATAAAAGATACCTTCAATGCCGCACGCTTCAAAGGTGAGGCTCGAAGATATGACTTGACTAATTTGTAGATCAGAATGTCTAAAGGGACTGCACGGTTTTCATCTCTTAACCACGGGTGAGCTGCAGATACAGTCATTTACCAGTTCTTAGAACATCATAACAAATGATAAGCTGCAAATCATATTTATGGAGGTGGCGGCTTGGGTGATTTTGGATTATGGGCTGGGTTTGACCCCAAACAATTCTCGTCCAAAATTTATGATTATATATTATAAAAAAAATTAGTGTATTAAACATGATTGCAGAAGTTATATTATTTTATCCATTTCCGTTCAGCTAATTTACATGGTCTTATCTGTTTGACTGATTTGAACTGTTACCCAACCTGCCACCTATATATTTAAGGAAACAATATTTAAATCTTACTCAAGGCTTGGGAAGCGGTCATTCTTTTCCTATGGTCTTTGTTAAGAAGTCTTTTAACAAAATCTTTAGCCTCTGGAGTTACTGAAGGCCAAGGAGAGTCATTAAGATTAGGATCAGCTCTCAGCACAGAACGGAAAATTCCCGATTCAGTCCGAGCAAAGAAGGGTCGGCTTCCACATAATAATATATACGTTATAACACCAATACTCCAAATGTCAGCCTCCACGTTGTACGATCTGTGGAGCACTTCTGGTGCAACATAGTATGCGCTCCCAACAATATCATTCAGCCGTTGGTCTGCAAATGCATAAGAAAATATCTTTTTTTCTTAAATTATTATTTATATAATTAAAATCAAGAGAAACAATGCTTTTAGGTTTAAATGTTATCACAGTAATAACTTAAAACTTTTGCCACCTGGAATTCTTTCGACATGAATGCAGAAAATTTTAGGGCATCTAGTTTGCATAATGTTCTCGGAACGGAATTGAATCAGGTTTGACAGCAAGTTTGGGTAGCAAGGAATGGAATGGAATGAAATTCAGTTACATTCTTTTGTAAATAAAGGTTTGGGATTAGAATGTGGATAATGATAAATGACCGAATTACCTTATATTGATTTTTTGCTTACTTAGTTACTTACTAACTTGGTTTATAGATAAATATTTGGAGTTGAATTATAAATACTAGTAACTTTAAATTACCCTTTTTTATTTTCTTGTAAACAAAAATCTGTGCTTCCATCTAGAAATTTCAAACTTGAAGACGATTATCTTGATGAAAACATTATAAGCTCCAAGTTTATTATTCAACCCAGCTGATTAACGATATCACCCAAAACACTGTTCACATCATTTCCCAAGTAACCTTATTTACCTGTTTCACAATGTGGGATTTTATCATATATCTACCAAGGAACCCGTAAATGAGATCACTACAAGGTTATAACAGAATTTATATATAGAAATAGCTTTAAAATATTTAAGGGCCACGTTTCTTTATCGCATTTCGCAATATTTTTCTTCTTTAAGAAAATTAAGAAGTGATAACGGAAGAGGCCAAAAAATGGTAATAAATATGAAAACTTAAATGCATCAGCAATTAGATTTGTCGTTAGCTGAAAAGTTTAGCAAAGAAAAGAAGTATAACTTAAAAACTGCAACTTGCCTGGTCTTGCAAAATCAGATAAACCAAAATCTATAACCTTCAATGGAGAATCTTCATCTTTTGTGCTGAAAAGAAAGTTCTGCCCAAAAATCAGGTCACCGGATCAATATATATGTTGATAGCCATCCATTATTATCAAATGAAACATTTAACTTTTTAATAAACCGAAACAATCATAAAACCATATAATATACCTCTGGCTTTAAATCACGATGCACAACACCCTGAAGATGACAAAAAGAAGCTACGCTCAAAATTTGAACAACAATGGATTTTGCATCATTTTCTGTATATCTTCCACCTCTGCAATTACATAATCGTGATCACTATTGCAATTCTAAGAAAACAAATAGCAATGATAAGAACTATGGTATTCCATTATCACCTGGATAAAATGCGGTCAAGAAGTTCTCCCCCTTCACACAATCTGCCAAAAAATTGTAATTTCGTTTATATAAAAGGTTCAGAAAACTAAATATAGCGCATGGTATTCCCTGAGAGTAATAGATCACATTAATATAAAATCAAGCAATGGCAACTTGCAGGTTATAGAATCTTTATCAGCAATGAAACAGTACATACTCCATAACTATGTATACATTCTGATCATCTTCAAAAGCTTCATGAAACTGGACCATGTGCTGATGTCCTGATAAGCCCTTTAATAGCTTTACTTCCCTTCTTACATCTTCGATCGATATAGCTGTAGTCATCTGTGAAATTAAAAGCAAATCTATTAGCAACCAAAACATACTCAATTAACACAAATATGCCTCAACTAAATCAAAATTCAAGATTCTATCACTACTCATTATCCATCTAAATCAATAACAGGTGCAATTTACTGTGTTGATTGAAGAATTGAAGAGTATGAATGAAAGCACCTTGGCTTTTGAAATGATTTTGACGGCAACAGGTTGATTTCTAAGAGCTCCCTTTTTACACTTGGCCCAACAAGTATGACCAAAATGACCTCTTCCAACCTCCTTTCCAATCTCATATTTCAACCCGAAATTCCTCGGGTACCCGAAACTCTTGTCTAAAGTTCTCTCTCCATCACCGCCGTCATCTTCCGGTATCGTACCCGTCGCCGCCGTGTTTCCCTTTCCCTTACCCGTACCTTGCCGTTTCAAAATCGCCGACATGATCGGCTTGGCCGGAGACGGAGGCGGGAAAGGCCACTTGAACATCCTCCTCGGAGTCCTCGCCGGTGACGGAGTCGGAGGCACCCCCGCCGGATACGTATTCTGCCATGGGCTTCCGGTGAAAGAATGATTTGGGGTGTTGCTGCTAGACCTTCCGTTACCGACGGCGGCTGACGGTGTACGCGGTTTGGGGCTTCTAGGTGGGTTTTGGGCGGCGGATCGGAAGGTATTTTCGTCTTTGACCACCGAGTCAGCGACGGCGTCTTTGCTACAGCAATGCCCCATCAAGGGCTAGGATTTAGTCAGTCTTTTTCCTGCTCCGGCGAGAATTGAATTGATTTCTTCAAAAGTCTAGTTTACGACAACTTCATAGTCATCACCAAATATAGATTGGCGATGATTAAATATGTATAAGTAAGTATGAAAAGGTAGATGATTACAAGAGAGTTAAGCAGAAAATTCAAAAGGGTTTGGGTTTGGGTTTGGGTTGGGGTTTGATTAACAGTAAGTAAGCAAGTATGGAGTCAAGATTTATAAAAGCCGTAAACTTTGAACAGGGCAAACGTTAATTCCACCTTCTTACAACAAACTCAAATCCCCACCGTCCCAACTTTGTTTTATTTAATCATTTTCATTTCTTTATTTCTGGATCAATTTTTATGTCATCTACTTTTACTTTCATCAAACGGGAATTCTTCGATACTAAAAAATGTAATATTTGACTTTTAAACATATGAAATTAATACTTTATTTCTTATAAAACAAACAATGGGTTACCTATGATTCATTGCATAACTAATGGTCATGACTAGACCCATTTATTTTTTAAAAAGTTATACTTTTTTATAAAACACGTAAAATCTGTAAAAATTAAAATTTTGATTAGATATTAAAATAAATTAACTAGAAAAACATTACACTAAAATTTAATAAAAACATGGAGCTAAACATAGAAAGTAATAAAAAACACGTACGACAACTTAATGGAATTTATATTTCTTCTAATAGCATTTTTTTTACTTTCGGTAATGAAGTTTTCAATCTTCTTCCGTATGTATTTCTTTGCCTGATGGGGGGACGATGAATGAATCATCACCATTTATCTTGTTTTCGGAATTGTTGTCGAGATTCATTTTATCATAATGTTATTTTTCTTCCGTTAGTCGTTGCTTTATTTTCTACCACCAACCATCACTAGATGATTCACCCATTTGGATTTTCCTTCAAAACACTTCACGCTTGATAACAATAGAGTGCTTTCTTGTTTCATTTAAAAAATAAGGTATGGGCCTAATCCATGTCATCTTAATCGAATTGACCACTTTTGTTTCGTTGTTGACGTGTAATGTAGTAGTTATTGAACTTGTTGACAAGTAATTGTATTCTTTTTTGTTTGGAAGTAAGTTGATCTCTCGAACATTGAGCTTTCATAGAAACATTGCACAACTACTGAAATTTATCCTAAAATCAATCTCTGGTTTGAAAATTCCCCACACATGCATCCTCGGGAGGCGGTAATTCAATATTCAACCAAACATTTTTTTTCTGGTTCAGCCCAATATGTTTTCTTAACCGAAACCATTGGTTTCTTGCCTTTTCTTTGAAGAGAAGCTTCTGTTCAACTTTATATGATGATTAGGTTTGTTGAGGTGGTGGTTATCGTGGAAGTCTTTCGACATCCAAATGATTCTGACCTGTCTCGACTGCTCGGTCAAGCTAAATCACATAGATCTTACGAATACTTATATTCATACTATCTAACACAAACAAGCATTTAATCAAATCATGATCGGTATTTCAACAACATTCATTCATGAGCAATTCATAGGTATTAATCATAAGAAACATGTGCTCGTCACATACACATAAAATTTTGAATCAAATCCTTACAATCACATGCTTAACAATTAATATCCATCGTTAAACTAGAGTTTCCATGTTTCCAAATGATATAAGGGGATTACCCCATAAACAAAGTAAGAAATAGTCTAGAAGATGGAAGATAAATCTCAATTGTCATGATTTAATGGAAGAATCGATAAAATCGGCCTTTGAAATGATGAAAACGAAGCTCTAGAGAGTTTCCGATTGTCAATGACAGCTAGGCTTTCAAAGGAAGCCTCTTCTTTGCCAAGAAGAAATAAAAACATCGTATTTATAAAACTTGACATGCGAGGCATGCACCTTAAAATCCAAATTCGACTGGTTTTCTTCCCTTATTGCTCCATATTAGTTTAAATATCTCAAAGTACATTATTTTGGCCTAGAAATATAAAATAATTAAAATGAGGCTTAAATACAACAAATACAAGAAAACTTTTGGCTAAAAGAAAGTGTTTGTTTTTTAAAAGAAATTAGTAACACAATCAAACTGTACCAGCAAAATACAAAACTAAGCAATCTCCTTTCTAGACTGTGCGAGTTGCAACCACAAAGGGAGATCCCTTAGAAAAGGAGCTTACATACTATTAGGTATTGTTTGTTTTTTAAAGGTTCTGGTGTGAATCTGAATGTCACGTCTGAATATTAATAGGTGATTATGACGTCTGAATATTCATTCATATTTTGCTGTTTGTTTTTTAGAACTTCTGAATGTTTGTAATTATCTATTTTATGATATTTTATATTCAACTATCA
>JAUEJL010119737.1:0-11930 GCA_032274825.1 Drosophyllum lusitanicum | reverse complement strand
CTCCATCCATGAATTCCACTTATCACTTGAATGGACAAGATTGGTTGTCACAGTTCTCGTACGAAAAACAGTTCTCGTTTGAACCCTACCCTATATATGTGTGTGTGTGTGTGTGTGTGCATGTGTGTCTAACATAGATGAGTCAAGTCATGTAACTCAGAATTAAAAAGAAATATACTAAAGTTTATTCGCTCTAAATTAAGGCTGATAAATTTTGGGTCAACACGAAACTCGACCGGAAAAAGTGACACAAACCCGAAATGAGTCAAAAGCGGGTTGACACGAAATCGCAAAAATAAACGGGTTGGGTTTAGGGTCAACTCGACAACCCGTATGACCCGTTTAAGTGTAAACTATAACATTATAAACTATTCTTTATTAGTTAAAATTTAAATTCTGAAAAAAAGATTATGAATGCAAATAAGGGAGTGACATCTTAGAGCAATAAAACCAGCAAAACAAAAGTATAAAACTCTTAAAAATTAAAAACTTAAAATAACCAATAAAAGATTTACAGTTAAAAAATAGTATATAATTCCGGTATTTGTTATTTTGACTGTATAATTTTAGTACTTTTACATTTGATTACTTGATAGGTGGTACTTTAATATTTTACATTTGTTATTTATTGGTACTATCAAGTACCAATAAATAATATCATTGAACAACTAAATAATTTAAAACAATTCATCATTAAATAGAATTAGAATAGTAGTACATCATAGTTTTTATTGTATTTATTTATATAAGTTGAATAAACAAGTAAAATAAAAATTCGAATTAAACCGAAACTAATACCGAATTTAAAGTTTGAATACAAACAAAACGAATATTGAAGTTAGGATATAAACAAAAATCATTTTCGAAATTCTTACCGAAAGTTGGAAAACAAACATGAAATTGAAAGATTAATAAAGAAAATTGTAGTTGAAACGGAAAACTGTACTCGAAAATCGTACTCGAAAACTGTAAAAATACTCGTCGGACACATTTGGCCTAAATGGGTCGACATGAAAAAAATAACACGACCCGAACTTGATACAAAAACAAATAGTTTGAAATTGGGTTGACACGAAACAGACCCGAACCCGAACGACATAACCTGACTAGCTCGAATTGACAGCCTTACTCTAAACAAAGATGATTCGGAGTCTGAAAAACAAAAACAATTTTGTTTAAACTTTAAAGAACATAAGTGAAAACAATCTTTATTCTAAACCTCACAACCAATTTATTTATTTATTTTTAATTTATAAAGTAGAATTCAAAACTGAATGGATATCATTAATGTGGTTCGGTTCTAGGTTTTAACCACTTTTGTCGACCCTTACCTAAGAACTTTAGATATTCTAGAACGTATGTAATTAGTTGCATGTTATTCTGTTTTTGTTTCATATACGTCATAATGTTGTTTAGTGATGTCACCATGTGAGATAGACTAGCTAGTAGAACCGGGTTAAGAAGTATACTTATATGTAAAAGTGATTTAAGACTTAGATTCATTTATGCTTCAATTTTAATTTCTAATCTCTGGTAGATATTGCATATGTATTATATGTGTTTGGTAGTAATTATTATATTTAATTAATTTAATTTAACTCATTTGTATTCTCCCTTAATATATATTATGTTCAATTTATTTATTATAAGCCACATATGGAAGTTACTTAAACTTGGAGTTCGGTTTTACAGTTTAGTGTCTTAAGTAGCAGTGTAGCACGCACTAGTATGACATGATAGAAGTAATTAAGCATTTAATACGAGACATCTTCTTCCCTAGAAATAATTTTCCAATTCATCATCTTCGTTTTGTATGTTTTCACCATGAGATCCTATTCCGACTTAAGTAGAGGGAGACAACGTTAACGTACGGGTTATGAGCATAGGAAAGGTAACATGGCTTTAAACATACGTATAAGGATAAAAGTTAAGACCATGTTGGACGTGATTTGATTAAAGATAGAAGAACATTTTTAAATAATTCCTAGAAATGTACGTGGCGTAGTGATTATTTTCGTTGTATGTTCTATTATTTTGTACTGTTTTACACATAAGGGCATTGTTAGCTCATTTCGTTCTAGAAAAGAAAACCAACTGATTGCCCTTGTGAACAAGGAATGATTATTAATTTTGAACATAAAATATGCAGAAAAACTCCAATTATCACAATATTGAGCGGAATTAATGGATGTGAAAATTGTTTCTGGTTTTGTATTATTAAAAATAATGTAGATCAAATTCGTGGACAAACTTGTGTTATATGCATAGGTTAATTAATAAGTCTTTGATCTACGGCCGGTATTTAGGGTGTATGTTAGGTGCTTCACTATCAAGTGGTTTTGAGTCCCAGTCTTGCAAGCCTACGATGCTGAGCTTTCCGCACCATGAGTCCTAGTCTTGTTGTGAATAAAAGTAAGGGTGTTCACTTATCGGATAAACCGAATTATCAAACCGAAAATTTTGAATCAGACTATTTGGTTCGGATATTTTGGATCTTTGGATCGGATTGGATCAAAACCGAATAATTAATATGGATTCCGGTTTTGTTCTGGTTACTATAATTTAAACCGAATAAACCAAATAAAAATATACATACATGCATATATATATATATATATATATATATATATATATATATTACTAGTGTAACAAAGTAATCCATACGTGTCATTTTTATGTTTATTTACAACTTATTATTTTTAATTATATATTTATAAAGCCACTAGTTTCACTAGTTATTGTAACTTGGATAACTATATTTTAATCTTAATAGTATATGTATCAAATCTAGTTTTTAAAATATCTCGACTTTTTAAGCATGTATTTATGTAAGAATGAAAACCGAATTGAAAAAACCGATCCAACAGAATTATAATTTGGATAGTTTGGTTCGGATCTTAAGATTGTTTGGATGGATCGGATCCCTTTCAAAACCAAAATCCAATTTGATTTACTTAATCGGATCGGATTAAACCGATCCATCCGAACATACACCCCTAAATAAAAGTATAGATAAGGTTGTTTATGTGTCCCCTTGCCATTACTCTCGTAATTATTACTACAAAAAATGCCTAATATAGTCCCTTAATAGAGTCTATTAATTTGCTAGTAAACGAGATCTATTCTACACACATCAATTTTTTTATTTGATAATTATTTAAATTCTGGTTCTAGTCATATGCATAGATGGTTTTTTACACTAACAAACATGTCTGTATTACTTAATGAGTTTCTGAGCTCCCCTCCACTTATAACCAATTGGTTTTAAGTTAAAACTCCACAAACTTACATGATATCACACTACAAACTAAAAGCCATTTAGTGACCGATACATTTTATGACCGAGCAAAAAAAGCGCCATTAGATCTTATTTTGTTACCTCTGCTGACGGAAAAGCTATAGGTAGGAAAATAACTAAAAGAAATTACTTAGTTTTGTTTCCGTCTACTAAAACAATACTAATGGAAATTAAAACAAATTACTTCATTTTTGTTCCTCTCGTTCTTATTATCATCCCTCACTCTCGTCCTAATCACATCGCCCCAATCTAACCCTAACACCATCCTTGCCATTGATGCACGCCTCCCATCACTATCATCAACGGCGAACATCACATGCACCACCTCTTCCGGCACATGTCGCAACCACCGCCGCTGCCATCGAACCCTCGCTCACCTCTCTTCTTTGCTTAAGTCACACCAGGTACTAATTTTTCACTAGGTGTTCAATAACTCAATTAGCTTCGATTTTGATTTGATTTCAAACTCAAGTAGCTTCGATTTTGATTTCCTCTGTTTTCTATAGCTCGCCTCTAAACCCTAGGCACCACTACGAGCTTTGATTTTGATCTCCTCTTTCTCACTATGATTTTACAGATTGCTACTATCTTAGGTCGTAACGACCACCACAGCCGGCTCTGTTCAATAGGTCGCAACCAACACCGTTGCCGGCGAACCCTCGCTTGCCCCTCCTCTTTGCTTAAGTCGCATCATGTACTAATTCCTCTATAGCTGTTTAATAACTCAGGTTTGCTTCTTTTTCTGCCCCGTGGGATAAGCAACTTTGTTTGACCTCAATTAATTTGCATCTAAAACAACATATTGATTTTGATGGTGTTAATTGGCTATAGGTTCTAAAACAATAATATATCTTCTACAACTGTTTTTAATTTTCTGTTGTGTTTTCCATTGATTGTCAATATCATCATCCCATTTAATTTTTCATCGTATGCACATATTATGCAATAGGAACTTTTGTTTAAGTAATTAGTAAGTTTTTGGTTTGCCAGGGTAATTATCATCCCATTAGCACTTTGACCCACTACCCACTTGTTTGAGTATTAATTTTAATAAATTTTCTATTTTAGATGGGCATAACTTAAATAATTAGTTTTCCTCTTAAGTTAGGTAATTATGGATGTGAATATCTTCAATGTGGCTTAATAATTTTGTGGTGAGGTAGGGTAATTATGAAAATTTTGTTCTAAATAGATATATATTATTTGAGTCTGTATTTATCAAGGGAAACTTTATTAATGAATTTTTAGTTTTATTTTGATTTAGTAGTTTTCTTGATGGAGAAATTATGCAGCTTTGTATGGTAACATCAATACCTCAATAAATAGCTCTGCACGTGTTCTCAGCCTTTGTATCTCTCCAAGAGAGAACTTCATTAATTCCAAGATGCTCTCACTCTTTATAAAAAAATGCCTTTGTTTTTAGGTAGTATATATCAGTTTTAAAATCAAGTCTGTATCAAATTCTGAAAATAATGCCATTGAGGATCGTACATATACTTGTGTTGTCTTTGTAGCTTTTTCAGGTTTTCGTTTGTGTCTCCGTTTGCATATTTTCTGCTCTGAACCTTTACGTGGTAATTTCATGGGTTTTTTTATTTGGATAACCAATAAAGGACTGGGTATGGGGATGTATCAATTTGGGTTAGTGTTTATTGCTCGTTGCTAGCAAAATCAATATCAGGAGAGTGGAAATTGGAAAAACATGCAGTTGGCAAGCCTTAATAAGAAGGTAAAAACCTTAATCAGCTAAAAAATCTGGGATCACAAGGGCAATTCCAAAAGCTAGTGTGTTGCCTCTGTTGCTTTCTCATCATAGTGCCTCTTTCCCAACCAAATCACAGTTTGTTATATAATTGTTTTATAGAACTGTTGAATTAACTCTATAGTTTGTTCAATCATATTTTTGATGTTGTTGATGTCAGAGTTACATTTCAAGAATTACTCCAGCAGATATTGAGTGCCATTTCTTGAATTCCCCTGCTTACTTTGCCGATCGAGTAAGTGTTTCACACACTTGATGAAATGGTATTTTTCTATATATATGAATTACTATGAATGGTTAAGTGAGTTTGTGTGTGTGTATATTTAAGTGTTTCACAATTTCTTGTACGACCTGTTTTGGTTCCATTAACTGTCAAATACATGTCAGTCCTCTCTTTGCTTGATTATAAGAAAATGGCAATCATGATTAAAGAAAATTGAAATTATGATAACGCTGTCTTAAAATAAAGATTGAAGAGATGATGCTATAACTAGACATAGTATGCTTATTGATAGAGAAAGCAAGCTTGAGGGTTGGATAGGAGGGTTTGATTGGTTCTATCATTATTTTCTAGCTGAGTAGAATGCTTCTATTTGTTAGGCTTTTGGAGAGGATTTTTAGATCCCAAACTTAAAGCTTTCTACAAGTCTGCTCCATGAACATGTAAGTTGTTTAATACTTTGATTTGTTCATCATTTTCAGAATTTAAACGTACATTGTAGTTAATTTATATACCGATTCTTCGTGGCTCTCTGATAGGAATTTGATCACCTCCATCGTGTCAAGGCAGTTTGACTTTTATGCTAAGAATATAACAGGTCGGGTAGCAAGTCAAAATGGGCTAGTGTCATAATGAGTTTTGGTCAAAATGGGTTTGAGTCGTAACTCGATCAGATCAAAATGGGTCATTAGAAAATAATATTGAAATTGAAAGATTGATGTTAATTGTATAGTAGTAAGAGTTAATTCTGTTTATTAAAAGCCATTTAAAGTTGAAATGTTCGTATCAACTTAACTTCTTTTTTTCTTTTTTGCAGGTTACAAGTACATCGGCTATAACACCTAGAGTATTGAAGACACGACCACCTCAAGCTATTGCCTTTTTACTATGAAATTGATTTAGAATCTCTAGAAATTGTATTGTAAATACTAATTAGATTTTATATCAGATATTGGTGGTGTATTCATTTTAATATAAATTTAGTAATAATGAGCAATTTGGTTTACCACTTCACATTATTATGATTTTAGAAAATTGCTTTTTTGTATATAATTTCAGTTGCAACAATTAAATATTATAGTTTTTAGTAAGGAAGCAAATGAATCGAAATTTATTCCTAAGAGATTTAGTGACAAAAATGAAATACTTTTGCTGACGGAAAAAACAGTAGGTATAGATATGAGCATGACTGAAAGTTAACACTCTTTGCTGACGGAAATTTTCAGTCATTACAGCTTCAGCACTTTTAGTTACGGAAATTTATTGTCAGAATAGACTTTTAGCTATTGCTTCGCTTTTGACACTTTTTTCTTCCGTGAGAGGGAGCCAAATTATTTATAGTGACGGAAATTAGACTTTTACTGACGGCTTTTGTCAGTCAGTAAATGGCATACATTGTGTAGTGAAAATTTGAATTCACTTATCCACATTATTTGAATTAATTAAAACAAAACCCGGCAATTTACGTTAACGTCGAGCTTCCCATTTAATTCTAGTTTCAAATATCGTACCGCTAATTCGAGTCACACCCAATACATTTTACTTGGACTCGTACATGTTTAATCTCATCGTCGTTGATTTCTTCATTTCGAATCCAATTGTTCTTATGTATAAAGTTTTGATTTATAACAAATTTACCTTTCTAGGCGATTTTATATCACCATGTACTGTTTACAATTATTTTACTATACATGTTAGTAATCTTCTTCACTGTAAAATGTTTAAATTTTACATTAGTCATCCTCGTGTTTATACACGGGGTATTAAATTAGTATCTATTATAATTAGATTTATAACTAACTTTCTTTTCAACCAGTGATTAACTTTTTTTTGTCACCTTAAAGATCAAATTGTTGGTAAACGCATTATTATATGTTGATGTTAATTATGGTCAAAATTTGAAAAGATACAAGAAATTAATAGGATAGAAAAGTAAGAAATGGTACAAATAGCCTTGTGTCAGTTGAGAAAGTTGACATTTCTTTGTATCAACTATCAAGAACTCTCCGAATAACAAAATGTCAATCATATGTACAGACTATCTTAATAATTTTTTATTTTAAATAACAAGATTATTAATTAATCTTAAATCATAGGAATCAAATAAGTAATTTACTCTAAATAATTTTCTCTCTTACAACAAACATGAGAGAGAATATCAAATAAATTACATTAACAAAAAATTAATAATCTTGCTTTTTAGAAAGAAAACATTATATTTGTGATTAATGCAATGACTATCACAAAGCTAAGTAATCTTTTAACCTAATTAAACATCCATAAAAGAAGGTCGAAGTTTTTTTGATTTGTCACGACACATAAGTAGATCGAACATTTTTAATGAACACACTACTCGTAAATGATATGATCCAAGTCGACATTATACTCAAACCCAGCCAATTATATCAACTATTAGGATTCGAAGCTGTAAATTTACATGATAATTAATTGATCATGTGTTAGAAAAACAAAAATACTAACACATCATTAAAAGAAATAAAAACCTAAAACCAAAAAAAAAGAAAAAAAATCAAAACTTTTTCACCCTTTGATATACTTCTACAGTTCTACACCAGACCCCCAAAAAGCCACGTGATTTTACGGGCACCTTGGGTTCTTACCCGGCCCACCGTAATAAATATAATTACCCCAAACCCGGTTAATCCCACCTCTAATATCATAACAATTTGGATGATCAGCTAATATCTTAAAATTTGACAGAGGAATTAAATTATTACCCCAATCAACCACTTGCATATTCCTAAAATACGAAGCTTTACCGAATCCTTGACCCGAAAAATGCCCACTTCCCATTTGGGTCATAGTGTGAGAACCCGAAGCCCGACTATTCACAATCTCTCCTCCGAATTGTACCATACTTGCATGGTCTCGGAGGTGTGTGAATAAGGAAGCAGGCCAGTATCCTACCAGGGTACCTGACCCGAACTCCAACCACCAGTTTCCATGCTTCGGATCCTACATTACTTGATATAAACTTTAAATTAGTTAAATCGTCTCCTTTTTTAAGTGTTAAAAAACATTACACACGAGGGTTTAACGAATTTACCTTCCATATCAATAAACTGATATCAAACTGTCCTCCGTTATATACAGACGTAGGAGAGATCGCAGCTCCGATCGCGATTTTATTATTTGTCTGTACAAAACCCGAACATAGCAAGTTGTAGCATCCCGTTGTTTGATATGCATCGGTCTGTAATTTTATAAAAAAAATGTATAGTTATTGATTGTTTAAAAACCATGATTTCATTAAAAAAATAAATAAATGTAGGCATATATTGTTTTAAAAAACTTACTGTCCAATAAGTGAAGAATCGAGGGTGGGTGTCCCCATATAGCTCTGGGCTTACCTGTTAGAAATATATTAAATGGAATTTTGGTAAAACAATAAATTCAGTTTGATGGGAAGGTAGTTGATGTACTTCAATCAGCCTTAAATGGAATTAAGAATTTTGCATTTGTATTATTTTTACTGCATGATACATACAAGTAAATGTATATATATATATATATATCACTGGTAATTAAGAACATATTATCTATAATGGAGTTTTTAGGATCATATCTTAAGACATGACATACCCTTTAGTCTCGGGTTTACATAATTTTACGTCTTTATATTAACCGTAAGACTGATCGCAGGAACAAGTATCTCATAAGACAGAGAACTCAAAACTCAAAAAAGTTCTTTAAGAACAATCGGTATTTGTCTTTCTAAGTTGTAACTAACTAGCAAATGTTTATGTAGTATTATTGCATTCTACGTAAATTAAACATATATATGAAAAATATATTATAATACTTACAAACAATGTATATGTATGTACATAAGATAACAAGTAGTTAACTTTTTTTTGTTTAATATGAATATAAATATGAAATCCTTTTTGAAAATGATTAAATCTAGGAAATGGGCCAAAAGCTAGAAGTACTATATATAGAAAATTTCTATTTTCTTACTACTATTTTCTCTTATTTCATCCTTCTCACTTAAATATACATGATATTTGTATTGATCTTATATATAAAAGGATAAGTATAAAGACTTTATAAAAAGATATAAAACTTCTCTTTGCATAATTTATAGCAAATTTGACTAACAACTGCATTTAATGATTTTTCATATTTTGGTTTACATTATGTATGTGTATGTATGAAAACGCTTTTTGGGTACAAATTGAGGGACCTCACCTTGCATTTATATATCAATCAATATTGTTTTTACAAATCTACCCCTTACACTTGCTTTAATGTTTTAGAAAATGAAAGCTAAGTAGTAAATAAATTATGATTACCTTACTTCATTTTTTTTACAAATAGCTAACTTCATTAGGTATTTTTATTAAACCAGAGATATTTTTAGAGGCAAACTCTATAGCTTTTGATAGAGATATGACTCTGTATATTTCATCTTTTTATATACTATACATATATGGTAAAAATTTCTATATCATTCTATAAAAAATTTCTTACTCATAAGAACAAGATAAATATCAAAATCAACGAAAAAGATGATGAAAAAAGAATTAATGTATTCCATATTTCTATATGTCATCTTTTGACAAGTAAAAGAAAATTTAGAAATAAATATAATTTTTCTAACTATAAAACTATATTTACTTAACTATTTATTCTTTTTAATATATCACTTTAGTAAGAACAATCGGTATTTATCTTTCTACATTGTAACTAGCTAGCAAATGTGTATGCAATATTATTGCATTCTACGTAAATTAAATATATATGAAAAATATATTATAATACTTAAAATTACCATTGTATATGTATCTACATTAGATAACAAGTAGTTAACTTTTTTTGTTTAAATATAAATATGAAATCCTTTTTGGTAATGATTAAATCTAAGAAATGGGCCAAAAGAAATATTATATATTTGGACAAAATGCATTAAAATACAATTAACTTTGTCTTAATTATCCTTGTATACAACAAACTTTAAATTCTTAAAAATAATACAAAGAAATTTCATAATTCTCTCATTATATGCAAACAACTTTTTTCTATGTCTAATATTTAGCTACCATTGTATACAATGAACTTTTTCATAATTTTCATTGTACACAACAACTTGTATATAATGAGAGGATTATAAAAGTTGATTGTATTGTTTTCTTAAAAAAAATATTGATTGTATACAATGATAATTAAGACAAAATTCATTGTATTTTCATGCAATTTACCCTATATATTTTGCATTAACAAAATTTCTATTTCTTACTACTATTTCCACCTCTTTTATCATTCTAATTTAAATATGTATATATATGATATTTGTATTGATTTTATATATAAAAAGATAAGTATGAAGATTTTATGAGAGGATATAAAACCTCTCTTTACATAATTTATAACAAATTTGACTAACAAATGCATTTAATGATTTTTCATATTTTGGTTTAGATTATGTGTATATGTGAAAACGCTTTTTGGGTACAAATTGAGGGGCCTCACCTTGCATTTATATATCAATCAATATTGTTTTTACAAATCTGCCCCTTACACTTGCTTTTAGAAAATAAAAGCCAAGTAGTAAATAAATTATGATTACCTTCATTTTTTTAACAAATAGCAAACTTCATTAGGTATTTTTAATAAACCAGAGATATTTTAAGAGGAGATCTCTATAGCATACATATATTGTAAAGATTTTATATCATCCTGATCTTTCAACTAATAAGATCAAGATAAATATCAAAATCAATAGAGAAGATGAGAAAAAAGAATTAGTGTATTTTACATGTTATCTTTTGACGAGTAAAAATAATAGAAATAATTATAAAAATTTCCTAAGTATAAAACTATATTTACTTAATTATTTATTCTTTTTAATAAATCACTTTAGTAAGAGCAATGTAGTGTTGCCGTGGCGGATTGGGGTCGTCCGACGAGGCGGCTTCAGCGTCGATGTGGTAGACTGGAGTGACGTTACTCTTTGGTGTTAGACTGTTAGCGTGAAGGATCGGCATCTCTTTGTTGATCGAAGTGCATGGGAGAAAAGTAATTTTTTAATTAATGTGCGTGAGAATTTGATTACAGTATCACAATGAAACAGTACGTGGTAATCTTGGATTTTTGGAATGATAAATGGTAAGAAAAATTGATGTGACGTTAAGATAACATCTAAGATTGTTCTAGGTCATTTTTAAAGGTACAGATGCTCTAACACTTTAAACAACTTTTAATCCTATATACTCGTTAATATATGAATCAAAATAAGATCCTTTAATGAAAAACCTAAACCAACAATATTTATGCAAATTAATTTGGGATAAGTAATGCGCTCTCCATATCAACATATATTGACACTAGATAAAGTCAAACACTGTTTTATAAGTCTGTTTTGACTAGTTTTATGTCAGTCTTAGTCTTTAAAAGTAGGGTTAATTTCATATATACCTTTATTAAACATCAAAATATTTTATTTGCCCAGCTTAACTTATAAATATCCTATATACCTTTCTTAAGCTTTCAAAATATCTTATTTGTCCAGCTTAACTTATAAATATCCTATATACCCTTCTTAAGCTTTCAAAATATCATATTTGCCCAAATCACCTTTTTTTATCAATTTTTAATCATTTTAAATGAATTATAATTATAAAATATGA
>JAUEJL010119726.1:0-11932 GCA_032274825.1 Drosophyllum lusitanicum | reverse complement strand
TATATATATATATATATATATAGAGAGAGAGAGAGAGAGAGAAGTTCATTTGAGACTCGTTCTTATTACGAATACCGCGGGTATCATTTGCAACCACAATTAATGATCTTTAATTACTCATTAATAGTAGAATTTTTGTCTTTTATATATTTTTCAACTGTGAATTGCGTCCTTGTGGACTGTTATTAAAGAACGAGATTTGATTTTCCCAAAATACCCAATATTAATGAGCTATCATTTTTATTGGTCATTGATTTATTTTAATCACGAGGCAAGATTGGTTCTTACAGTACTCGCAATAAGGATGATTCTCAATTAAACTCCCCCATTTACACACACACACACACACACACACACACACACACACATATATATATAGGGAAGATTTATTGTACGAATGGATATTTAGATGATAATGAAATCAAATGAAGGGTCAGGATTAAGTCTTTCATTCTCACCTAAATATTTATTCTTATTTTGAATCTCTTATATATAGGAGGGTTATTGTGAAAATGTATATTTAGGTGAGAATTGAAGAACAGATCCTAGTCATCCATTAAATGTTAATCTATTATATCTCACGATCGTAATTCACCCGTCACAATCATGGGCGTCACAATTTATGGTTGAGTTATGAATAAAATGAAAGGGCAAATGTAGAACATTTGATCAAATCAAATGAAAGGTCAGGATTAAATCATTTATTTTCATTCATTCTCATTTATATATATCTATACTATATTATAAAGCATTTAAGCCTATTGCTTAAACTCTTAAATTTGAAGTGTTTTGAAATTACTAAATTACCCTCATATAAACTAAATTGAGTAACTATTAGATATAGTTAATAAGATTCGTATATTCTATTTTAATAACTAAACTTTACATATTTAAGAAAATCAAAGTGAATACAATTTTTTTGAAAACTCAAAGTCAATATAAATTAACTTAATTATTAAAAAATATCTTCATAACCTTTTTTTCAATTATGGAGAACAAAAAATAAAGGAAATCGAAAAAAGATAAAGAAAATATACATGTCACCAAACAAAAATTATTCGTTGTTACCGTATTACTTGAATATCATACTCTCTACGTCTTGAAAACGGACATGTTAACGAGTAAAAATTAGCCGTTGCCGCCACATTGCGCGGGTATCATGCTAGTATATTATCATAAAGTTTTAGATACGATAGTTTCTGCTTTTGTTTTTTTTTTCAAAGACAATAAACAAAAATGTCGTATAAAATTAGTCTTTTTCTTAGAAGGCATGTTTTTACTTATGGATAATTATATTTCGCATATCTTGTGTGCCAAGTAAGCAGGAATTGAAAACATGTATCTTTAATAATGATGGTAACTCGACTTCAAAAGAAATGAACGTTGTCTACAAGGAAGTTATACAAAATATTTGATTTCAACTTTATTGTATGTATTATTTTTTAATTAAAATTTATTTGTTATTTAATATTAAATACTTTTCATAACCCGGGTAATACACGGGCAATTTTGCTAGTAAGATATTATACTTTAAGAATGATATATATGAAATTTCTCTAATAATTATGATTCAATTAAAGTCAAAATTAGTATTCAAAATTTGATTAAATGAATAGTTAAGATTAAATAATTAAATTATTTTATTAAATAAGGGGTTATGATCATTCAATAAATTTAATACATGTTAATCTAAAAGATTTTTATACCTTTCTTCCTTAAAATTCTCATGAGATTGACACAATAAGTTAATTTTCGCATATATCTTAGGATTACAACAACCATAATTACATAATTCTGTGATTTATAACTTATCTAACAAGTCATATGTGACTTAAGTAGACTATACAACTCAAACGGTCAACCCCAATCTTATATAGTCATACATACACGAATTTTAAGAAGAAAGTAATCAAGATAACGATTAATTGATTATTCCTGATAATTATTATTAAATAAATCATAAAAAAGCAAGTAAACTTACCAAATTACCATTTACCACATGGTGCACTTGATGAGCAACGATTGAAGAATCAAGAATGATAGTTTGATACATTCATTGTTCATACAATCATACTTATCACTTATGTAATAATTATATTGGATTGATACCTGATGTAATGTTGATTGATCGCAAACCAGAAAGGTATTGTATCTATATCTAGGGGCGTTTAAAATATACGAAACCTAAAAACCAAACCTAAACGTGTAAATTGTACCGAAATCTAGGTTAATCAAATTGAATATTTTAACCTTTTCGGTTAACTGAACCTAACAAAATTTCGGTTACGGTTCATAAATTTAGAGACGGACAGTTAACCGAAAAACCGAAAACTAAATAAATTCAAATTTTAGTTTTTACATTTATTAATACTAACAGATTAATCAATATTCACAAACGATAATTATCTACTCATAAGGAATTGTTACCCAAAGTCAATATCTATATTTCATTTTTCAATATAGATATTAATAAATATATGTATTATTTAAGTTTACGAGTAAACTAGATTTATAAATCTTATCATTTACTATTTATTTACTTATTTTCACTTTATCTTAGTCACGTTTTTATTCAGAATATTTTCTTACGTCATAGTTAGTTGATACATAAATAACACAAATTCGTAAAGTGTTATAAACTTATCATTTAAGCCTTGTTCGTTGAGATATGAATATTAAAATTTGAAACCTTATCTTTTAGAAATATATTTAGTAGTTAAAAATGGTTAAATGGTTAACCAGAAAACCGAACCGAAAAAACCGATTAACCAATTATCGGTTAACCGGTTTTTCACTTTAGGTTTAGGTTCACAAAAGTTACAAACCGATACTTTGATTAACCAGTTCTTGGTTAATTGTACGCCCAGTTAACCATCAATGAACACCCTTATCTATATCGATGATAGGATGAAGAAAGGGTGAAAGGCATAGTAAAGAAATTCCAATGCTAATGAAGAACCAGAGTGTGTTTGTGTCGTGTGACTATTAATAATTCGTCCTTCCCAATTTTCTGTATTTTCTTTTTAAAATCTAGTGACGGCTTACCATATAGTATTAAAATTAAAAAACTTGATGTGCTTTTTTAATAATACTCTAGGCCAAAAGCCCGATTCACCCCTAAGGTCGATCCTACCTACAATTTAACTCCATTTAGGTCATTTCTTTGTACACCATAATATATTCTCATGTGACACCATAATCTATATAAAAGACAAAAAAAAAACCATCAATAAAATCACTTTTAAGTCTAAATTAAAGTAATGATGATGACAACCTTAACTAATAAAATAAATTATATAAAATAGACTAGAGTAGGCATGAGCATGCGACCTGATAGACCAAAAAAACCGACAAATCGGACCGAGACAGGGCCGGTCTTCGGTCCGTGATTTTTATGGATTTCGGGTTTCGGATCAGTTCGGTCCGGTCCGGTCCGGTTTTGTTTTATAAAGTGTATAAAACAAGCAATAGACCGAAAAAACCAACAAATGAAATTGGTCCAGTTTTCGAAGAGTGCACGAAGGATGATTGCAAAAATAAAAAAATTTGACAAAATTACCTTAACTTTTAATTCTCAATAACATAAATACATAAACTCTTAAATTATATTAAAAACGGATATAAAAAATGATATATATAATAGATGTATCTATTTTTTATATATACATCTAGTATATGCATCATAATTCTATAGCCCTTAAAATCTTTTGTATATACATATATTAGATGCATCATATTTTTATAGCTTTTAAATCAAATTTTCAATGATTCATATTTGTTCTCCTTAAAAGGTTTTCTCTCTTGATTTTGCCTCTATGTATTCTTTCTCCCTTGATTCTGTTTCTATATATTATTTATTTCTTATATAAACATTTAAGTATTTGATAAACGGTAAAGGAAGTTTGTTGTAGCTACGCCTTTTAAAAAACATATAAGTTAAATGTTGTCATACTCATATACCTTTTTTAATAAAAAAATACTAAAATAATAAAATTTTCCTTTATTAAAAAATTATATAAATATAATAACGCATTACTTAAATAATAATATTATCAGCATGTATTCTTTGCCAATTACTAAATACTACATTTACCACATTATATTGTTAATATTAAAGGTAGGACTTTTTTTAAAGAAAAAATAATAATTTTATTTCTGAATTTTTAATTCATATTCTCATATTCAACCCTTTTAAATACCCCGAGCCGTCTAGCCACCCAATTTCTCCTCTCCCCCAAAACAAAATATCTCCCACAAGAAATCACACTAATCTCTCTCTCTCTCTCTCCCCCCCCAAGAAGAAACTACAGAAACATGAAGTTGAAGTTGAAGTTGAAGAACACTCAATCCAGCCCCCTTTCTTTCCATCACTACTAACTTTAGATTTTGTCACAAAAAAATCATACAATTTTCTGATTTTTGTTGTTCACCAGCCAGCCAGCCAGCCATGTCTCTTGAGGACTCATTAAGATCTCTATCTCTTGACTATCTAAACCTACTCATCAACGGTCAAGCTTTTAGCGACGTAACCTTTAGCGTCGAGGGAAGAATCGTTCACGCCCACCGTTGCATCCTGGCAGCTCGCAGTCTCTTCTTCCGAAAGTTCTTTTGCTCTGGCGGTGGTACCGATTCTCCGACCGGGTCTGGATCCGACCCGTTGGGTGGGTCGAGGATGGGACCCGCTTCTCCCAGAAACAACTCAACGAGTTCGCAGGTGGTTATACCTGTGAATTCAGTTGGGTACGAGGTGTTCTTGCTGATGTTGCAGTTTTTGTACAGTGGCCAGGTTTCGATTGTACCTCAAAAACATGAACCCAGACCTAACTGCGGTGAGAGAGGATGTTGGCATACACATTGCACCTCTGCCGTTGATCTTGCTCTTGATACTCTCTCAGCCGCTAGATCTTTTGGTGTTGAGCAGCTTGTTTTACTCACTCAGGTAAATCAAGATTATCTTGTTTTTCCAATCACAAGTACTCTAAAAAGACAAGCAAGATCTTTCAGGGTTCTTTCTCAATTTGCGAGTTTTGAAACCTTTTTATTAAAAAAAGAACCAAGATTTGATATTTATCTTTATATTGTTTTTTCAATCACAAGTTGCACTAAAAAGACTTGCAAGATCTTTCTGGGTTCTTTCTGGATTTGTGAGTTTTAAAATCATTTTCATTAAAGATTTGTTTTGGTTATGTGCAGTGTCTGGTCTAGGTAGGCACCTGATAGTGATTTTTTTTCCCATATAGAAAGCTTGAACAGATGATGAATTACAATAATCTTTCTTGAAAATGGACAGAATATTTCCAAAAATGTGCTTATGACAGTGAAAGTGTTAAATGTGTTATCTTGATTTCATGAACATTGTTCATTTCTTGAATTGGGTTCTTCTATCTTTATGTTCCACACTTCCAGCTTTCTAAATTTAGATGTTTTTTTTATCCTTCTCTAGTCTTGTC
The DNA here is from genome assembly GCA_032274825.1 of Drosophyllum lusitanicum. Taxonomy (NCBI): domain Eukaryota; kingdom Viridiplantae; phylum Streptophyta; class Magnoliopsida; order Caryophyllales; family Drosophyllaceae; genus Drosophyllum; species Drosophyllum lusitanicum. The sequence goes on along the minus strand of JAUEJL010119726.1, from coordinate 6,482 downwards.
TTCAACAGTTATTACACACATTATTTTCCCCTCTACTTTCCCCATTTGTTTTTTTGTTTGGTTCTAGAGACACAGTCCCATTAATAATGCAGAAAATGGAAATTTTATATTACCATACATCATCACACAATCTTCTTCCTCTAATCCAAATAATTTAACTTATCTTTATGATTAAAAAATATAATCTTTTTGGATAAAGTATATACACACTATTATATATAATCTTGATCCTTTTTTAATTTTGTAGAAGCAATTAGCAATCATGGTAGAGAAAGCTTCAATCGAGGATGTAATGAAGGTTCTTTTAGCTTCAAGAAAACAAGACATGCATCAATTATGGACAACTTGTTCTCATTTGGTCGCTAAATCTGGTCTCCCACCCGAAGTTTTAGCGAAACATCTTCCGCTCGATATAGTAGCGAAGATCGAAGAACTTCGACTCAAATCATCCCTTGCTCGCCGCTCGATCATGCCACACTACCCTCACCACCACCACCACGACCTGTCGGTAGCAGCTGATCTCGAAGATCAAAAGATTCAACGAATGAGACGCGCTCTCGATTCGTCGGATGTCGAGCTTGTTAAGCTCATGGTAATGGGCGAAGGACTAAATCTTGATGAAGCATTAGCGTTACATTATGCGGTCGAGAATTGCAGTCGTGAGGTTGTGAAAGCGTTGCTCGAATTAGGTGCGGCCGACGTGAACTATCCGGCAGGACCAGTCGGGAAAACCCCACTCCACATAGCATCTGAGATGGTCTCGCCGGATATGGTGGCGGTTTTACTCGACCATCATGCGGACCCGAATGTCCGAACAATTGAGGGGATCACACCACTCGACATCCTTCGAACCCTAACCTCGGATTTCTTGTTTAAAGGCGCAGTCCCGGGGCTAACCCACATCGAACCAAACAAGCTCAGGCTTTGCCTTGAGTTGGTTCAGTCCGCTGCATTGGTGATCTCAAGGGAAGAAGGTAATGCAAATGCAGGTTCGAATTTGATTTCGAATTATCCACAGATGAATGATGATCAATCACACACACATACTCACAGCAGCAGTTCAAATAGTAGTGGGAATATTGGTAACTTGAATCTTGATTCAAGATTGGTTTATTTAAATCTTGGAGCAGCAGCAGCACAAATTGGATGCAACAAAATGGATGTAGGGGGAGGAGGTAGAGAAGATAGCAGCAGCCATCATCATGATCATGATCATCATCAACATCACCATCACCATCATCATCATAGACATGGTTCTTCGCAAGGTGGTTGTGACACATCAATGTACCACCATCCTCATCATGAGTATTAGGTCAACTATCTTTATATAATTATATTTATTATCTCTCTTTCTTTCTCTAGAATTTTAACTTTATATATATATTCGCCCATGAAGTGGGATTCATCAAGCACAGAGATATATATCAACTAAAAGAGAACACATTCATGGGTACCTATTGATATCATCTTTCCTCTATAATTGGTCACCCTTTTCATCTCTTTTGCGTGTTTTTAATTAATTTTTTCCATTTCTAGTAGTAGCCAAGTCGGCGATGGAGTATTCATATTAAACTTAGGGTGTCGAATGTCTTTTAACGAAACAGTCTTTCTACTCTTTAACGGAGGTATATATATATATATATATATATATATATTACAGTTAATAACATCTTTTATATATCTGTAACTTCTTGTTAATATTGTTGAATTAAACGTTAAGGGTCCTTAATTAGGAATTCATATTAGGTATCACTTAAACTTGTGTATGTATGTATGTATTATGTTGTGGTGTATATATATTACAGGATTCTACTTGCATTATTGAGCCTAAAAACAAGTTGATAGGTGGTGGGTGTTCTTGATTGTTAGTTTTATGATGATCAGTGGTAGTAGTGAGACCATCGAAGGTGGGGATTTTTTCAAAAATCACTCATGAGATGGGACATGGAGAATCTTAAAATCAAAGTTTTTTGCTCTCTTCTTTTGTATGTGGAGAGAGCAGGTCAATCTTTTCTAAAAAAAATAAAAAATCTGTCAACTCTTTTTAATGTAATTTTGTTTTATTCTTGGAATATAATAATGATAATATTTGTAACTTTTTTTGCCAATTATTATTTTCTTGCTCCTCAAACAGAAGCATCATCTACTTTACCTGATATAAATATTATACTAGCTATATATATAGCTAATTTATGAAGGATAGGTCCAGCTACTTGTAGTTTTTATATAATTGTATGCTGATCCCAACCCAAAAAAAAAAAGAATAAAGAATAAAAAGTTGCAGTTGTATGCTTATTCCTTTCAAAACTCAATTTTCAAGCTAAAACCAGTTCTTGTTTATGGTAGAATTTTTGGCTTTAAATCAATTATAATATATACTTGATTTTAAATATAACCTTGTCAGTTATAATCTATGTGACAGAAAAGTCAAATTCATGTACCTGGTTTGTGTTTAATGTGAGTTGATGTTCTGGTGAGGAACCGAACATTAATAAATATTTCATAGACGTACAAATTCAATAAAATCTTGATCGTTGATTATATATACTTACCATTTATTTCTTTATAATTAATAATAATAATTTAATATACATCACCTTAATTATCAATTTAATATAAGCTAGCTATTGTGATATGATTGACAAGAAGGCATGCAATCTTTCTTTCAAATGGGATTATTTTAATCTGGTAAATTCTAAATTAGGAAATTGAAGTTTTCTTTGAGAATATTTTAATATGGTTTTAACTTTATTATTAGATGAGTAGGGCATGGATTAAAAAAATAAAGTATTTATAGATAAAAAACTAAAAAAAGGACAAGAAATGGGGTAAATGGCCAAATGGACAGATTGATTGGTTGTCTTGCATGAATGCAACAAGTGAGTGTGACAACACAAGCAGGGTTAATATTTAATATGTGTGATATCTAATTTCTGGATTCCCTCCATGTAAGCTTGTCTCTTGTCCCTTCCTGTGCTTCCTTTATTGCACTACTAGTTAACTCCTCCTATCATTATTCATAAAGCTTAAACCCTAATTAATCTTTAGTACCATATTTAAATGTTTAATTTGTACTAAAAAACTCTTTTAATTGTATGTTAAATTAAACATAAATTAACTAATTAGGGAGAGAGAGTAACGCGCTTAATTAGCTGTAGGTGTTTAACCTTCTTAATTTGTAATGGTTTTGTTGTTATGAAAATTTAATTTGATGATGAAGTATGCCCGAACTAGTATTAATATTGTTTCAAAATATTTAAAGTATGTATTTAGATCTATATATGGATTTAATCATCTTGTTGTTAGTGAATAAATTTAGATAGCTTAATAATAACAATAATCAAAAGAACTATTTGCTTGTATATTTAGGCATAATTAGTATCTAACAAAGCCTTTCAGTTTGTTAGTTTAAAGGTAAATTGTACGAAAATACAATTAACTTTATTTTAATAACTATTGTATATAATAAAATTTTTATTTTTATAAACAATGTACAATCAACTTTTATAATTCTTCCATTATATGCAAGTTGTTGCATACAGTGATCGAAAATTATGACAAAGTTCATTGTATATAATAGTAACTAAAACTCATACATAGAAAAAAGTTACTTACATACAATAAAAAATTATAAAAGTTAGTATGTTGTATTGTTTTTAAGAAAAAAAGTTGTTTTGATATAATGATAGCTAAAACTTATATCATTATAATTTTATACAATTGCCCACCGTTAAATGGTGGACATTTATATGAAAACGGCAGTTTAGGTATTCATTTTTATGAATTTCCTATTCTAAGAAACTCTAGTACTGTTTTTCAAGTAGAGGTGGTAAAACGGGCGGGTCGGGTCAGTTTGGGTAACGGGTCCGAACGGGATCGGGTCCAAACAGGTAATTTTGAAAAAAAAGTATCAAACGGTTTCGGGTCAAAACGGGTCGTTTTAAGAAAAAATGCTAACAATAACTTGACTTTCACTACAATTAAGAAGATATTATCATAAATCCCATAAATTGACAATTATAAATATACTAAAACTCAATCATAAATCCCAATATTTGCACATTAATCTCATACCCTAAAGTACCAAAATTGTAAGAACAACAATCAAAAGTTTAAGACTAATAACTTATATATATCAAATACCACAAAACTATCAAATACAAACTCATTCTTTGCTCTTCTTCATCCATTTTGTCCTCACCTAAATATTTAAAAGGACAAACAAAAACCTATCAATTAAGATTATAAACATAAAATGGATAAAAAAATTTAAATTAATTTAAAAAACCTTAATAATTGCCGCTATTAAGTGTCGGAATCAACGCTTCAATGTCTTCTCCAATTTCTTCCTCAGCTTCGTCCTCGTCTACAACATATTAAAAGAGTTGAAGACCCTTATATATGTGTGTGTGTGTGTGTGTGTGTGTGTGTGTGTATTACAAAAAAGAACGAATATAATACCTTCTAAGTCAAACAACCAATCACGCGTACATAACAATGCCTCGGCGCTTGATGATGATAGTGAACTTCGATATTTGCTTATTAACCGACCTCCAACACTAAATGATGATTCAGAAGCAACGGTAGTGATTGGAATGCTTGAATCAAAGGCATTGGCACTTAAATTACATAACAGTGAAAGTAAAGTAATAAAATGCTTGAGCACCAAGATAAGAAGCAACATAAGTCTAAATTCTGAGGCTTTAGAGATCAATGTGAGTAAATCAAACAAAAATGTGGCACACCAGAACAAAATCAAAGATCAGATCCATGTTTTCCTTCACGTGTATATATCTCATGGATTTAAGGACTTGTGTTGTTTGTTTTCGAAGTGAATTGAACACCAGCAATGAATTAGAGCAAACTTAAAGGAAGTATGTATTAATTAATAAATTAATAGTTAACTTTCCAAGTGAATTGAACACCAACAATGAATCGAGGGCAGAGCGCTTCTTCAAAAAAAAAAAGGAATCGAATGAACATGAGGGTAGAGGCTGTACCGATTAATCGAGGGCTTCAATCGAGCAGTCGATTATCGAGGGCTTCAATGGAGGAGACGGGTGTCGAGTGCTTCAATGGAGGAGTAGACTGTCGACGGCTTCAATCGAGTATGAATCTGATTAATCGAGGGCTTCAATCAAGCAGTCGAGGGCTTCAATCGAGCAATCCTTTGTCGAGTGCTTCAATGGTGGCACAACCGACTACTGAGTATCAATCGAGGGCTCAACCGACGTCAATGGAGTATCAATCGAATGCTGCATCAATGGAGTATCAATCGAATGCTTGTAGCCCTATAAACGTCGAGAGTGGAGACTGGAGACGATATCGAATGTTGTAGGCCGCCCAAATGGACTTATCGTTTTACACTTTTACCCAGATGACCCGTTGGTGATTTTTAGTCTGCCCATATGGACCCGTTTAGATTCAGCCCAATTTAATTTTCAGCCCAATTTAACCCTTAAATATAATTTACTCAATACAATCAGGCCCGCATGAAATTTTTAATTACCCAAATTGACCCAAATTTTAACAAATGGGCCATAATTGCCAGTACTAGTTTGAGTCTATATATATGAGGTACATTATGTAACATCCTTAGAATCTCGATGCATCCAACCAGCTGGTGCATGGCTAGTTGGTGCGTGAACCATTTTCTACACCATCACCCCCCACCTCACCCCACTCCCACCAGCTGGTGTTGAATTACGCTCAATTTTTTTTTACTGTGTGTATGTGTGTCTATATATATATATATAGGTGAAAGATGAGATGGTTTAAGGGTTAGAGTGATAGGAGTGAGATGGAGGATGATAGAAGGGAAAAATGATGCGGTGCTGACGTGTCAATAAGAATGAGGGTAACGGATGCACATGATATTACAATGACGACTATAACTAACTTTACTTGTTCACTTCAAACATATATAATAACATAAAGAATACTTATAGAATGTAATTTTTATATTACTTTTAAAAAATATACCATTTTAATTATTTCTTTTATATTTTAGTTAAAATTTTATGTTACTAGTAGCCAAAAATCTTAAATCCATCACTTCTTATTTTATATATTATTATATATTTTCGGATTTGAATGTATGTTCTTAAAAGATAAAATCATACCAATAGATCAACAATAAGTAGGTTATTAATTAAGAAAGAAATAAATAGACAAAATACAATGAACATCGCATAACTAACCATTACAAACTAGCTATTTTGTGATTTGTAGATAACAAGAACATATTCGTAACCAAAAAATTCCATAGTTTTCTATTAAATCTATCTATTTATAAGATAAAGAAAACCGTTAAAGTTAAAATTAAAATTAGAAGAAAAAAAGAGACAACTAGCGTAATCAAATTTTACAATTTTGCTAAAATTACATAACGAATTTTTTATAAGCGGCAAAAAGATAATTAAATATCCGAATATAAAATGGTTCAAAAAGAAAAGTTAATTCATACATAATAAATTTTTTCT
>JAUEJL010119715.1:0-11932 GCA_032274825.1 Drosophyllum lusitanicum | reverse complement strand
AATAATAATAATAATAATAATAATAATAATAATAATAATAATAATAATAATAATAATAATAATAATAATAATAAATTAATTGTATTAGACAATCATACTTATTAAATTAGATATTGAAGTAAACTTTCTTATACCTTTGGTTGCTTAAGTGACATTTTTCTAATGAGATAGACTATAATTAAATTATAAAATTAGTGAATTTCGAAAAGGTATAAACAACATGCTAAATCTTTTAAAATTAATAAGAAATATTATAAAAGAATTAAATCTATTACACAATTCTAGATTGATTTGGATAAAAGGATTAATTATAAAACCTAAATGATTTATTTTGGTAAAAATTAAAATCTAATTTTTTACCTTTCTTAGTCGATATTCGATTAGATTTGACTTTAATTCAAATCAAATTATTAGAGAGAATTTTTTTTAAACATTATAATATCGTACTTGCTCATCCTAATTTACTAATATCATAGTTACCTTTAAAATTTCAAAAATATCATATTTAACCAAATTTTTAGTTTCACCATTCTAAATTATTTATAATTGTTTTAAATTTTTTTAACTATAATTTAAATACTTAACATTATTGCCTCTATTTGTAACAAAAAGGATCGATGGTTTGTACAACAAATCTAATTACGTTTTTTCTGATCATGATATCACGTTTCTACCCATTACGTCTGCCCCTCCCCTCACGTTGATGCTTATATCGCTGGTTTCGGTGTTGACGTCGTTTATTACCATTTTTTAATTCTTATGTTATAATTATTTAATATCTTTTTACTAATATTGAATATTCATCATTTTTAAATTAATATGTGTATCACACGAATATCTAATTAAGTTTCATTATATAATGTATAATCAAAATATAATTGCATAGTGATAAGTTGAATAATCTTATGTATAAAATTCGATAACAATCTTTTAATATAAATAAAAGACTAATATTCATCAATCTAATTAGATAATCTTAACTTTTTATTTAGTCAAAATTAAATCTTAACTATTAATTTGATCGAAATTGAAACTTTAATTTTGACTTTCAATGGTGCAAATTTAAACTCAATTTAAAAAATTATTCAAATTTAATTTTAATAGATAAGGTAGGATGTAGTATTTTAATGAATTTAAAATTCATTTACTAACGTAAATCATTAAAAAATAAATTTATAATTGGTTTTGGTAAATAAAATAAATCACCACGTGGTCATAAAAATCAATTTTACAATATGTTTGGTTTATAGCGTGATTTACTAAAAAATTCATAAGAATAAATAAAATTTGACAACCATTTATTTTATCAAATATTATTAAAGTTTACTTATTTCTTTATTTTATTTGGTTTTTTGATATGTTTGTATATATTATTCTACTATAAAAAAAATAATACTTAATGTGATAACCAAAGGCTATGAAAATATTATAATTATTTAATTCATTAGTTATTTTAATTGAGTGTCCCCTAATAATTTGATTAATTTTGAAACTGAGTATATAAACACTTCTTTACCATTTGAAAATACTTTTTTTAAATTTTTATTATTTATCATCCTTTTAAATTCTCAATTCTTTTGCATATTATAATTATTTAATACTTTTTATTAATATTTAAAATTTATTATTTTTAAATCAACTTGTGTATTACACGGACATTTAATCTATCTAATATTTAATAAAGGAATAGTCCTAAAGACCGGTCCAAACCTTAAATGTTTTAAACAATTTTTCACCCATATATAAATACCATACTATCTTTTCCATTTTTCTTCACACAAATGCTCTCTATAATCTCAATTTAATTACAAGTTTTGGGTTTTACTTTTGAATTATGGTTAGATTATAAATATTCAATCCGGTTTTATTTTTTCGACAATTGTATATCTTTTTAACTTGTGTCTTTTTATATTAATTGTCAAAAGAACTAAAATGAAAAAGAAGGGTCGAAATGGAACTTCAAAAACCAAATCGAAAATGTCAAAAATGAATGGGAAAACATCCGCGGAAATAGAAATCGTCCAGTTAAATGTTTTTTATATATAAAGTTGTCATAAAAATTAACATGAAAAACAAACCGAAACTTAAAAAAACTGATCAAAAAAGTTTAAAACGAACCGAAAAATCCGAACTGAAAAAGACAAAACCAAATGTTCTTTAGCGAAAACTTACGCTAAAGATCAAACTGACCCTTGACCCTGGAGGAGTCCATCCCCGGACCAACTAATGACCGGATTTTATAGGCATCTATGCACCGACGGGCAAACAAAAGTATCCGAGCTTTAATGATATTAACTTAGGTTATTGACAAACTTTTTTGGGATACTCTCACTCATGGAATTTCGTACGTTCTTATTTTACCTTTACCATTATAACGATAATTATAGTTCAATAGTTATAACATGATCTTTATATTAATTGGATTAAATAAGGTAAATCAATCAAATTAATTAAATTGTCATATGCTCATAATAACAAGGTATCTTTTATACAAAATAACATAGTCAAGTATATTATACTAGATTAAATGTTCGTGTGATACATAAGTTAATTTAAAAAATTCTAAACGTGATATATTAGTAAAAAGATATTAAATAATTATAAAATCCAAAAGAAAATGACAATTTAAAAAGAAGGCTATGATTGTTCAATTAATAAATTTTTTTGTCATTTTTTAATATAATAAATATCTGTTTAGCTACAACTTCTTAAATAAGTTCATAATTTATTATTTAATATTAACATTTCTTTCGATTTAATTCATAATTATTGTTATTTAGCTAGTTTAGCTAGGTTTGGGGTATACATTAAGGGTGCTTTTGGTATATAGAATGAAATTGTATAGAAATGATAGTAGATAATGGAATTGTAGAGAAGGAGAATTCGTCTAGAGAATGAGAATTGACTCTTCTTTTTGGTAACACAGAGAAATGTAATAGAGAATCATTTCTCTTGTTTGATACAACAGGAAATTCAACAGAGAATTCTACAAACTTTATCATTTGGACCACCCATATTTTTTCATAATAATAATTTTTTCAAACCTAAAAAAATATACAAAAAATACATAAATTAATAATTAAAATACATTGATCAAATTAATTAATATACTTTTTTGAACAATCAAAAATATTTTATTCATTACTTAACTCAAAATTACGTACCATACAACTCATAAGACACTTGCTACTCTATGCTAGACATCAACACAAAATATGCCCTCAAAACAACTACATTAAACCACCATCTTTCTGCAACAGTTGTATCAAACTCATCAACACAAAATATGCTCCCAATGCAACGCATCAAAACACCCAAACTCGTCATATTCACCTGCTTTGCTCCGATCTAAATAAAAGTCATCCATTGCTTAATGGTTGTACCATTCTCTATTCATCCATCTGCATCAATTGCTTGTGCTTCTTGGATTGCAATTAATATCAATACTTCTCAATAGCCTCCAATACCACTCTAAAATGCAACTGATCATTACTAACATTTGCACACACTACAATGATTTCCTCTAACTCTTGACTGAAAACAAAGTTTAAATGTACATTTCGTGTCAAGCTTCATAGATGGACATGTTAACCAACTTATGTGATAACTATATATCTATCCTACCTTAAAGACAGATATATGATGGAGAAACTACCTTGACACAAGGTCTTTTCATAAAGAAAATGATATTATGCATATCAGAAACTACCTTGACACAATTGCAACTGAACATTACTAGCAATTGCACACATTGCAACTTATGTGATAACCATATATATGACCATTAAAGAAAATGATATTATGCGTATGAGAAACTAAATAAACAATGATGTTAAAGAAAGGATTTGTATTCTAACTCATAAATATTGATGTTTCACATCCACCTAAAAAAGGCTAAAACACCCAGCATGGTAATGAAAAGTACTAATGCAAAGCCCAATTCATCTAAAAGATATCAAAATAACAATAAATTAAGGAGTTAGCTTGAAAATCTACACAAAATCTAACACGATTGTAGCTACAATGTAAACCAGAAAGAAAATAAGCATATTGGTTAACATATTCTTCACAGCCAACAAAAAGGGGGTTTAACACATTCTTCAAAGCCAACCAAAATTCAAACCAAATTCTCAGATTTCTTCTTGAATCTATCAATTTCAAGGACAACAAATTCAAAGAAAACAATCTCAGATTTCAACAACCAAGATTCAAACCAAATTCTCAAATTTATTTTACCAAGATTGTTGCATTTTTAGGGCAAAGGTCGGCTGGAAGAGTTGCCGCCACTGGAAAAGCTCGGTTGTGGAAGGAGGTCGCCGTCGCTGGAGGAAGGTCGGCAGGGTAAGGAGGTCACCGCGGTTGGGGAAGAAGGTCGCCGCCGCTGGATGAGGAAGGAGGGGAAGGAGGGTCGGCTGGGTAGGATTTAGTCGATCGACTGGGATTTGAAAATTGGTATCCTATCAGCTCTTCGTGTGTTTTTTTGAACCCTATAGAGAATTGGAAATTGTATTCCCACCATTTCTCTTCTTGCTCTAGAGAAAAGAAAGTAGAGAATGAGAATTGAATTATTTCTCTATTTACAATTCTTAAATGTAACCAAACAAGGTAATCTATTTCCATTTCTATTTCTCTACCCTCAATTCCCTCTACCAAACACACTCTAATAGTAAGAACTTGTAGTAAGAACAATTCATAAAAAGCGTTAAGTCTGGCTTCACAAATTTATTTTTAAAATAATTATTTATGTAATAGATGAACTAGATTAGATGACTGTGTGATACACAAGTTGATTTAACAAATAATTAATATTAAATATTAATAAAAGATATTAAATAAAAATATAAAAATAATTATAAAATATGAAAGGAATGGGAATTTATAAAAATGGAGACAGACGACTGCAACACCCAGACAACAGTGGAAGCGTCGACGCGATGTTGAGGACTGACATGATGGATGAAACATGTTATTATGATAGGAAGAAACATGTTATTATGACACGAAGAAACATGTTATTATTATACGAAGAAACATGATTATATTTCTTGTACAAGCTTTCGATTGTTATTGTTATAATTAGAATAATAATGTCAAATATTTATGGTTATAATTAAAATAATTTAAAAAGAATATAAAATATTTTAAAATAACAAAATTAAAAATTTGGTTAAATATGATATTTCAAAGGTTATAAAGGATAAATATGATATTTGTAAATTAATATGCGCAAATATGATATTTTAAGGTTTAAGAAGTGCATATATGAAATTTCTCCAATAAATTTGATTCAATTTTGACTTAGAAAAGTCAAAATTAAAATTTTAATTTTGATTAAATGGATGCTCAAGATTAAGTAATTATACTTATTTTATTAAATGAAGGGTTAGAATTGTTTAATAAAATTGATGTATGTTAGTCTTTTATTTTATGGTTATTTATGTTTAGCGGACAAGAAATTTGAATTAAAAATTTTAAATTGAAATTGAGTTTCAAATTTTGACTATTTAAAGTCAAAATTAAATTTTAATTTTAACCAAAATTAAAGACTAGGATTTAATTTTGAATAAATGAAAGATTAAGATTTTTTAATTAATTGATAAAGGTAAATCTTTTTTCTTCTAATCTTCTAATATAAATAAAAGACTAATATGGATAAAATCTATTAGATAATCTTAATCATTTATTAAGATAAAAATATTTAATTATCAAATCTCAATCATGCATTTTAATAATAATTAAAATCCAATTTTTTCTTTTATTACTCAACAAATTGAATCAAAATTAGATTAAAAATCCAACTTTTTCTTTGAATTTACAAACGTGAATATGTGCCGCTAATAATTTGTGTAGACTTTAAATTAGAAAAAATTCTGCTCCGAATAATTTGCGTAGACTTTAAATTAGAAAAAAAATGATTAAAATGGTTGACATTAACTTGTATTTTAATAAGAGAGTTTATCTATATCTACATAATTTTATCTAATGTATAAAAGTTATCTTTTATTTTTATCTTTTAATATCAAACTAGATTAAATGTCTGTATGATACACGACTTAATTTAAAAAATAATAAATATTAAACATTATATAATATTTTAGAATGATAAAACGAAAAATTTGGTTAAATATGATATTTTGAAGTATTATAAAGTGTAAATTTGGTTAAATATGATATTTGTAGTTGGGTGAATACGATATTTTAGGGTTTAAGAAGGGCATATATAAAATTATCTCTAATAAATTTGATTTAAATTAAAGTAAAAAATGAACCCAATTTTGACCAAAAAAGTCAAAATTGGATTTTAATTTTTATGGATGTTTAAGAATTGATAATTAAAATTTTTATCTAAATCTAATGGCTAGAATTATCTAATAAATTTTATAGAACTTATTCTTTTTATTTATATTAGAAGATAAAAGATATTTGTAATCGCCCGTATAATACACCGGACGTTAGAGGACCAAGTTTACCATGAAATATAATAGCTATAAAAACTCCATTGTGCAATAGTTTTACATTTCGTCCGTATAAAATAGTATAGTGAAATATTTTACATATATTTGATATAAGATTGAAATCTTCTTATGGTGGCGTTAAACATGACAAGTCATGTTATTTTATAAATATGAGAGTAAGAATAAGAGGACCTGATTGGTTATGTTTAATCACAACATAAGAGTATAATCTTCTAGTATAAATAAAAGACCAACATGCATTCAATTTATTACACAATCCTAACTCTTCATTTAATAAAATAAATTTAATTGTCAATCTTGACGATCCATTTAATCAAATTTAGAATTTCAATTTTGACGTTTATTGGTCAAAACTGAATCAAAATTATTTATGAAATTTTATATATGCCATTTTTAAATCTTAAAAATATCATATTTGCTCAACTTAATTTACAAATATTATATTTACACTTTATAATATTTTAAAATATCATATTTAATCAATTTCTTAATTTTATCATTTTAAATACTTTATAATCATTTTAAATTCTTTTTTATTATAACAAATAATGACTTGACCCTTATTGCCCTAATTATAACAATAATTATCGATAACTTATACAATCAATACAATCTTGTCTCTTTCTATCGTAATACCACCATGTCTGCCATCACGCCTGCCCTCAACCTCGCGTCGACGCTTCCACCGCTGTTCTGGTTGTTGACGTCTATCGCTATTTTTTAAAATTCTCATTTCTTTCGTTTTTTATAATTAAATAACATCTTTTTATTAATTTTGATATTTATCACCTTTTAAAACCAACCTATGTATTACATGGACAATCTAATCTAGTCCTGTAATATAATAGTGATAAAAATCTATGGTATCGAAATATCACTAAACTAAGATTATTTTTTTGAAGTTCATTGTTATAGTATTTCTTTAGTATTTAATAAATTATAAATTTATAAATAAAAATCAGAATTTTATTTCTTTGAAAAGCAACTCTTTATTACCCAGAAACTTTAAAACATACAAACTACCCAGTCCATTCGCAAGGAGCAAATGAAAGAAGGCATTTTTATTTTAGGCAATGGGCTTTGTTGCACTAAGTAACGGTATATGTTAGTCCATAGGCCCATTAGTAATTACATCTAAATGTTACCAATACCATAATAATGATGTTAGGAGGCCAAGTGGATCATTCCGTTAATCCATTGTTCGATATCATGTCCGTTTTTTTATATTACAGATATTTCTAAAACGCCTATAACAGAGGCAGAAATAATCAATTTTGAAAGAAGTTATTGTCAACCTCTTTCGGATATGAATCTATCTGATACAGAAGTGAAGAACTTGTATCACTATCTCAATTTCAATTCAAACATGGGTTTGATTCACACTCCACCAAAAGTATACTTATGCATTTGAGTCTGTTCAATCGTGCCTATCCCCGATAGTCGCTCCTTCTTTCACTTTATTTCCTTGTTTATATGATTATATGACATGTCTATCTTTAAAACTATTGTCATTAGCTAAAAGACAAAGATTAAATTAAATGTAAGGTCTAAGTGTCTAACTAAGCGATGTGTAGGACTTAAACATCACACTAAACTTTTACTTAATCACACTCAAATTAATCTAGGACTCACTGCTTTTAACTAGTATTAAACAATTAAAGAAAAAAAAGACATGACTAACCTCAAGCCAACCTGATCACGTTAGTACAGGTGTGGGCATGATGGGCCATCATAGGGGTGTGTTCGGTTCTGGAACCCACCCAAATCAAACCGGAACCGAAATAACTGATAACAGAAATTGGTAAAAGCTAGAACCGAAAACCGAACCGATACAAGGGAACTGGTTTCGGTTATTTCGGGTATAGAACCGGATAAGACAGAAAATTTACTTTGGAACTGATTTCAAGAGTGGGAACCGAAATAACCGTTAACTGGTGAATATTTTTGTTATTAAAGGCAAATATGATACATTTATATTAGTTGTTGTTTACCTATAAAGGTTAACTAATAACCAAAAAACTAAACGGTTTAAAGTTAACACTAAAATACGTGAATCGTAAGTGAACATGCATGCATCGTCCATACTAACATATGACCAATAAATAATAGTTCGTTGACTTCGTTCTTACAAACAAAAACCATTAACCATACCGCCAACGATAATAGTTCGATAACCAACTATATCACCAAAAATAATAGTTTATTGCCAACCATATGACAAATACAAAATCACATACCAACCGGTTCCGGTTCTAAGACCGAACTACCTGATAACCGGTGGAACCAGAACCGAAAACCGAAAATGAGGTTTTAGGAGAACCAATAACCGGATCAAATACTCTAGCCCGGTTCCGATTCGATTTTTCGGTCAAAAAGCTCATCCTTAGTGTGAATAGACCTCACTCACTGTCCAGTTTGATGGATGCGCAATGTCTTACAATTTGACTACTATACATCTCTAATAGTTTATAAATAAGGAAAATATTTCTTTGACCATAAATAAGGAAATAAAATTTAAGTTTTGTTCACTTTCAAATTTAGCTTTGAAATAGTTAAAGGTAATAAAATAAGGGAAAATGATTCATGATGTTTACATCACTCAACTTAGGAAATGTTGTTTTCAGAAACCATTTACAATGAGGGGTAATTTAGTCCTATCATTAAATATTTATTTAGATGGTTTGTGAGATCAACATTATATCATTGAGTTTATGGTAACATCATGTATTATTTTTCATAAAATACAGCATACTTTTTTTAGTGTGTCGTTATGTTTATTTATTTATATACTTTTTTTTGTCATTTTTAGTAATTACAATTTTGTTTGACAGGCTATTTTGGTAATTATGATCGGTTTAACCGTTTATATTGTCATTAAATAAGTAGCAACATACTTTGCTTACGGGAGGTGATTCGTACACAATAAAATTGATTATACACAACAACTTTATGCATTATCAACTTGTACCATGTATAATAGCTGTTTGTACCTTGTTATATATGACAAAAAATTGTTGTATACAAATCAACTCCATTTGGTTACCAGTCTATTTTGATAATTATTTAAGTTTTTTGAGAATACCCACCCTTAAGTATAGTTAATGTTTCTTTGTTGATACCATTTGGGCCTTAACTTTTCTACTTTAGTTACTACTTACTACTTTACTAGTAATAGATTTGGGCCTTTACTTTCAATTATAATTGATTTGGGCCATTCCTCTTTAATTGAGAAATCAAGAATCACCCTGCAATCCTGCATCTCTCTCTCTCTCTCTCTCTCGAAACAAAGAATGATACTTACGTTTTTCCAAATTAAATGAAGTCCATCAAAAAGAAGAAGAAAAATAAGAAATTCACGAAAAAATATATGTAGTTTTAAAATTCCGATGTATCTTTTATTTAATTCTAATTTTATATATTAATAGATTTTCATTTCTATTTAATTACTTCAAAAAAATATAGCTTCGATTAAGAAAAGGAAGTTATGATGGCAAATGACGAGGAGGTAATATTTTCATCGGAAAATTTGATATTTCCATAGAAAATGTGTGCAGCACATACTTGTAAGCTAGCTACCAGATCTTAGGTGACGTTTGGTTCGTAGAATGTTTCTGAGGGAATTGGAATCTATGAAGGAATTGGAATCTATGAAGGAATTGGAATCTGTCAGGAATTGGAATTTGAATCTGTAATCTGTTTGGTTGGCAAGAAATGAAATTGGAATGTGGTTTCAGTAATGTAAAATAACATAATTGTCCTACTTGTTTTTTTTACTTATTTTTAGTTTGTTTTATAACTTTTATGTAAAAATATATTATATAAATTATAAAATATTACTTATTTTTAGTTTGAATCTGGCGACTACGACTGATGAAGAAGATGTTGCAACGGAGGGTCTGGAGGCGACGGCAGAGGGTTTGGCTGAGGAAGGCTACGGCGGAGGGTCTAGAGGCGGTGGCAGAGGAAGGCTGCGGCGGAGGAAGGGTACGGCGGAGGAAGTTTGCGGCAGAGGGTCTGGCCGAGGAAGGCTGCGGTAGAGGGTTTAGCGGAGGAAGGCTGCGACGGAGGGTTTGGAGACGACAACAAATGAAGGTTACGGTGGAGGGTCTAGAGGTGGCGACGAAGGAAGGCTACGGCGGAGGGTCTGGAGGCGGCGACGGAGGAAGGCTGCTACGGATGGTGTGGAGGCGGCGACGGGGGAAAACTGTGGTGGAGGGTCTAGAGGCAAAGGAAGAAGCCATCGGTGTTTGGAGGGTAGAGTCAGCTCACGTGTTATGTCAATGGACAGGGATAGATATATTAGGGCTATAGAGATGGTTAAGGGTAACAAGGTAATATTCACACTCCCTCATTCAAAGGATTTTAAAATCCCTTCATCTAGTGATGGAATTCACTTTCCCTCATTTGATGTATTCCAATTCCTTCAGATTCCCTCATTAAAGTGAATCAAACACAGGAATCCTTAGGAATTAGATTCCAATTCCTTCAGAATCTCAAGGATTCCTGCCAACAAAACTCTACCTAAGTTCATAGAATCTTATTAATGTGGAAGAGTTAAAAGTATTTAACTACTTTCCAATATAGTCATATTTATAACTATTTAGAATTTAATATAACTAGATTTATGGACCCGTGCACGCCCGGGTTTTATAAAATAAAATTTTACTCTATAATTTTCTAAATAAAAGAATAATAAAATACTTAATGAAAGTATTTAATGTCATACATCCAATATAAACTAATTAGTTTTATAAAATAAAGAAAATAACACAGAAATATCATAGAAGTAAAGAAAGATAGGATCATTTCGGATTATCAAGAAATGCAAATAAAATCCAGGAATCACATTCTTTTTCTAAAGCAGGTTGATAAAATTCTCACGACCAATATTGAGGACATCTTTATGGATGTTAGGAAAGATGTCAAGAAGATACCTGTTGTTATCCACATGCACGACAATTCCATTGGGATATTTGGTTCAAAGTCATGTTTCACAAACAATGGTAGAGCCAAAAACAATATATTATTAAACATAACTATTAGTATTATAAGTAAAAAAGGAAATTTTGTCTTAATTATAAAATATAAAAATATAGTTTGAAATGATGTTTTTTTATTTTGATTACAAACTCCATGTAACTGCAAATAAAGGAAGTAGTATTTAGCACGTATCAATTTAAAACACTATGATTAAGACTTCAAGAATATTGATATAGGTTATCATATATAATATTCTATGATAGACTTGTATATTACCTCTGCAATATATTTCTGAAAATCAAGTGTTTACGGAAATAATAAAGAAGTGCATTTTTTATAGAAAAAATATTAAGCCCATAAAATATTAATTAGTAGAATACCCTTAATTGATTGGTTCTCTTATTTGAATAAATATATTAGAAACTTGATCTTTAATAATATCAAGTAACAAACAGTAGGTGTGTTGACTACACTCC